>CAKAOI010046984.1:0-13503 GCA_916701655.1 Sebastiscus albofasciatus
ATTCTGGTTGTTTCACCATCCGCCATTTCAGCTACCAGGGGATAGCTGCTATCAGCTTTTTTGTTGAGTCATAAGTTACTTTGTTGAATTGCCTCTTAGCGAAATGCTCTTTAAGGCTTTTATTTTGAAAGGTAAGAACGGAAGGAGTGTAGCTGTAATGCGCTGCCGTTGACAATGTGGGAGGCAATAAAGAGTTTGCCGTCTTGATTCAGACTACGCAGCCTCTGTGTTATTATTTTATTGCCTTCATAAGTATGGACGCAACTCAAGCTCTATCATCTTCCTTTGTGCCGTAAATGGAGCCTTCATTTTCTGGTAGATCGAACTGGAGGCGGAGAGAATTGCATATTGAAAGCGAAGCTTATTGGGAACCAGACTAAACCCTGATGGTGTCATCATTTTATTACGACAGAGTATTAGAATAAAAAATCTGAGAATTCAAAATAAAGTCGTAATTTTACGAGAATAAAAGTCATAACTTTACGAGAATAAAAGTCATAAAATTATGAGAACAAAGTTGTAATTTTACTAGAAAAAAAGTCATACTACGAGAATAAAGCCGTAATTTTACGAGAGAAAAAAGTCGTAGTATTACGAGAATAAAGTCAGAAGTTTTCCGTGTTATTTCAGAGGGGAAATAGAGCAGCGTGCCGCCTGTGTGAAAATGAGGAACGTGGAGCATCTTGTGAAGTTCTACTTTAGTAACGGTTTCACAAATAAGGAAATCCTTCATCTTTTGGTACATCAGCAGCACATTATCATCAGTATCAGGACCTTGACAAGATTGTGCAAGAAACTGCATTTATTCTGAAGAAATAAACCGACACAAACAGCTGCTACCCGTCCAGAAGCAGGCTCAGGCTGCTATGTCCTCTCGCCCATTTTGTTGGTTGCTGGTAATATATTTTCCTCATATTACCACTTTTTTTCTCGTAAAGTCATGACTTTATTCTCGTAATAATCCGACTTTTTTTCTCATAAAGTTATGACTTTATTCTCGTAATAATTTTTCCCTCAATGTGGCTCTAATACTCCGTCGTATTTTACAGCCATTACATTGTGTAATCAACATTTACTTCATAAGTTAAAGCAAACGTGTCTATTGCCACTTTATAGGGGCACTCCAGCAATTTAGCATCTCGCTTGCAAGAGACAGATTACCAAACCAAACGTCAAAATTGATGTAGCAGAGATGTGCTGATCCAACTTTCCTGATGCCTCATCTCAGAGTACTGATACTGACACTCTTTTTTCTCCAAATTTAAAGTCGGTGTACCTCACAACATGGAACTAGGGGTGTTGCAATATACTGGCTTATTATATTTAAAACAGGAAATATGTTTGACTGATATTGCAGTTGCGATATGATTTGAGATATTAGAAGGAATGTTCATTTTTACATCATTATTCTCATTTTCATTAAAAAAACATATTAAGATGATTATGGTATGATTTTTGTGGGGATCTGCACCAAACAAAGATGTTTTCTTAATATGATGAGTAGGCCAGGACATTTCTGCAGCACCACAATATTTAATTTAAAAGAAATTCAGAACAAATTTTTATATTTTTTATGCAAGGTAACGTGAGGCCAGAGATTGGACATTTCGGTTTGTCCAATACGTTGGTTTACGACCACAAATACCTGCAAAAGTAATGACATTCCCTTCAGCCTCAGCTATACTTTGTGTTTAGTGTGTGAAGTGCAGCCTATAGCAGAGGCGTTAGTATAGCTGTGGACTTTCATACTTTTGTTTTGTGAGTTTTCAGAAGCCTATAAACAATTTATTGTGCAATTATCTTCATTGTGGCAATCTAGAATTATTACATAGAAATGCTGCTGTATCATTGCTGGGATTGTATTTAAACTTGAGCACAGAAGTGTGTGTGTAGGGATGTTTTATACACACCTAGAGAGAGGAGGAAAAAAGAGACACATTGAGTGCTGGCACTTTATCCCGTGCTGGTGATGCTGGTTGGCATTGTGCGATGCCAGTTGGCGTTTTGGCGCCAACACACAGAGGGCACGGTGTGTGTTAGGGAAGTATAAGTGGTGCGAGAGGAGGACAGGGATGAAACCTACGAGAAGAGGAGGCAAGGAGAGGAGAGAGGAGAGGTGATGTCAGTGATGAGAGAGGATGAACAGAGGACGGATAGAGGAGCGAGAAGGATGCTAGGGCAACGAGGGCAGACGGGCCTTGTCCCTGTGCCTTTGTGTGTATACGAGCGTGAGTCTGCACCTATGTCTTTTTGTGTGTGTGTCCCTGCGTCTTTGTACTGGCTAATCTAGGCGTCAGCAGCTTTTTGAGGCTTTTGTGCTGACAATAATCACACAGCGCTCCTCTTTTCAATTCATCAGCAACAACAACAAGGGATCACATGTCCCCTATACAGAATCCAGAGAGAGGGAGACCGGGAGAGGGAGGATGGGAGGGCATGGACAGAGTTAAAGTGGCCATCATGTTGCCTAGCTACTGCTTAGGTTGATGGCGATTTGGTGCGTGTGTGCACATGGTCAACGCCCTCTACACCTCTGCTGACTGCAAATACGACACCATTTTTTTTTTTTCAAAGAATAATTTATTTCATGTTGCAGTGTGATGGATAAACAATGAGTAAACCACTGGTCAAATCTGTAGCAAGCATTAATAATAATAATCATCAGAATAACATTAATAGGAATAATTATTTCAATTATAAATAATAACAATATCAGAGTGATCAGAGTAATTATTACATCTATACAAGCTACAAATATCAGCATTTTTGTCCTATGTCTTTTTTTTTTTCTGCTGTTAAAACACTTCACACATGACCCGGCCGGTGCAGCTACCCCTCTTGGCCACCCAGAGCAAAGAGAAATATCTGTTCCTCCAATGGTTCGGTTACTTGCGGTGCACGAAGGGGGGATAAAATTGGACATTTTGACATCTCTGAATGCATGAGCTCAATTTGAAGTACGGCTGATTGTATCACAGTTGGTCTCCAGTGTTTTTAAAAGTGTTGAAACCCTCTGTGCAAGTGTTCGAATCCAGTCAATGCGTAAAAAAACAAAATGCACTGTGAAGTGCCAAAGAGCACCATGAAGAATGATTCTTGTGTTTGCAATCATGTGGGAATGACGCGCCGCTTAGAGAGTGATCTACGCAGCACATGAAACTGGAATGAATGGTTCGGTTCCTGTTGATCATTACAGCAATGATTCATTACAGTAAATCCACTTTGCATTAAAACTGAAATCACAAATTGATATAAATGTGATTTTCAGATTGGATATTCTGAGAAATTTAACGGACAAATTATACTAACAAATTTACAAAAAGATAATTATTTGACTTGATTTGTTCTTAGTCGACTAAGATGTCTTTAGTCGATTAGTCGATTTTTATGCTTTCATGCTGAATGACCTATTTCTAAGAAACTTATGAGCAGATCTCAGGTAAACACAAGAATTAAAGTGGCGCTTTTGTGTGATTCTTTTTTCAGTTTTACAGATCTGTCGATTAAATGAACTAATCGATTAAATCGTATGAGTGTTAGTTGACTTAGAGTTTCTTTGGTCGAGGACAGCCCTATAGATCCTGGTGTATTTCTGTGTCAGATATTGCAGTACAGAAATACCAAAAAGATGTTAATTAAGTGTCGCTGTTACATAGTTTGACACTAAGGTGTATTTTGAACTGTAAAATGTCCCGCTCAGTACATAACTTTGAATCATACATAACAAAATAAAAATGTCAAAAGTGTCTGTTATGTAAAAACAAATCCTTATCAATATGAGCATTTTCCATGTTTGTCATGCTGTAGTAATTTAGTCAAATAAGAAGGGCTGCAACTGACGATTCCGTTGAGTATTTTCTCAAAAAATATATTTGTTGTTTGGTCTATAAAATGTCAGAAAATGGTGAAAAATGATGTCCTCAAATGTCTCGTTTTGTCTACAACCCAAAGATATTCAGTTTACTGTCATAGAGGAGTAAAGAAACCAGAACATATTCACATTTAAGAAGCTGGAATCAGAGAATTTAGACTTTTTTTTTTCTTTAAAAACAACAACTAATCAATTAATTGATTAATTGTATTTTTTAAATGTAAAATATCCTGCTTTGTACATAACTTTGTCACAAATCATTAGGGACGCAGCGATTTATCGGCCGAACATCGGTATCAGCTGATGTTTGCCTTGTTGACTGCCACTGGCAAATAAGTTTGTGTCGCATCAATTTTATGCCGGCTACATGTTGTGTTAGTTATTAAAAAAATAAAAAATAATCTTTTCCATCAATTCAATGACTTTAAAACAGCTCAGTTATTTCTTTGTTTCCCCGGCACAAAAAAGGAATAAATAACAACAACAACATCGGTATCAGCTATTGGACAAATTGTTATTTTAAACATCAGTATTGGCCCAGAATTTCACAATTGGTGCATCCCTAAAATCCTACATAACAACGTTAAAATTTAAAAAAATGTCTGTTGTGTGAAAACAAAGAATAAAAGACCATTCTCAATTATTAAATTAGCATTCTCATGTTTGTCAGGCTGTAGTAATTTAGTAAAATAAGTGCTGTAATGAGGTTAACGGATCAGTCTGATTCATGACGGCTTAAAAGTATTCTATTTTTTATCCTGATATAGGTCATTTCATATCTCGTTAACGATATATATCATGATATAGCAAGTTTTCTGGTAATTCGATACAGTTTATATGAAATAACCACATGGTGAAGCCATTTCTGTATACTCCTGTTTTCTCATCTAATTAAGAACTTCAGTGCAAAATGATCCAACTTTCTGAGAAATTGGAGTTAGTATGCGCTCGTTATTATCAATTTAGACGACGTAATCGGGTCTATCTTGATCTACGATTTCAACACAATACGATTCTATTGAAAGACGATAAATCATCGTATTGAATTATTGCCCAGCCCTACTTGTTTCAACTCTTAAATGTAGAAATTGGACTATCTAGATGTGACAGATTTAAAAAAAAAAAAAAAAAAGAAGATAATAAATGATTGAATGAATAAATGATGCTCTGGGTGCCTGAATGCAACATGAGCCAAGAGGGGCGGCCATGGGAGGGTGGGGGAGGGTGGGCCAAGGAGAGCCACACAGTCAAAACAAACAGCCAGTAAGTCTCAGTACAGTAAAAAGAGGAGGGGAAAAAGAAACAACAACTCATTATTCATGTCCAGTTTGTCTGGGTTCAGGTGAGGATTTGGGAATGCTACTGTGCTTTCCTATTCAAGAGTAAGTGTGTGTTTGTGTATCTATGCGAGTGACTGAGGGTTCATAGAAGAGAACGCTTATACAAAGGAGAAAAAATACAGAAACATCACCTTTTTTTTTCAAAAATGTCCATGTAACTTAAAAACATCCACAATAAAAAGATTTTTTTTTATATATTATCATCTTTATTTTTAGTTCGCTCCCGATCCCAAGTTGAAGATCCGTCATCTTCCTCATCCTTTTGTTCCTCCGGAGGAGGATGAAGAGCGAGCTTGGACGAGGTGGAGAAAGAGAAGCGTTTCTGTGCAACGAGGTTCAATTCTCACCGTTTTGCTTCTAATTTATAAAAGTCTTTGTTAATTTGAGTATTGTCTGACTCTGAGTTTGAGCCCCCGACCTCGTACAAGAGGAATATTTTTTTTCTTTATAAAACATTTTGAGGGCGGGATCGTCTTTAAAAACAACCATCAACAAACCTCTCCAGAAGCCTCCAAGTAGAACCCCTTCTACGTCTCTGCGTCGCGTCATGAACGTCCTTTTACTGAAGACTGATCTGACTTCTCTCGCTCCGTGGAGGTTCGTCCTGCTCGTGTTTCCCTTCCTCGCCCCAGTCAGTCGTGGAGGAGTTCTTGTAGACAGTTGGGGGATTTGAACACATCAGGAACCTCGCTGTCCAGTTTGCAGATCACCTTGTAGATGGCCTTCTTCCAGGACGGGTCTGCGTCCTTTCCGGCCACGATGGCGTTGAAGAACTCGCGGAGAGTCACCTGGGACACCTCGATAAACCGTTCAGGAACCTGAGGGAGGAAAAGGGAAAGGAGGAAGTAGAAAGAAAAAGGAAATCATGAGTGACATGTCCGCTTTGATTGTTTGAACTGAAGAGGAACTTCCCTTCAATCACCTTCCCCTTTCTTGTCCTAAATTTAAAGCAACAATACAGTATTCATGCTAAAAATACAGAACTGTGTTACTTCTGTATGAACATGTGTTTATTGATTTTTGTGCATCTTATTCCAAAACCTTGCACATTAATCTGCTGCTCTAAGCCTCTACTCTTCTGGTAAGGCAAGATAACACCATAGAGCTCGACAGTTAAAGGACACAAACTTTTGTCGACAGGAGTGTCGACCATAAAGTATGTTTTAGAATTTTAATAGTTTTAGTTTTCAGAGCTTGTTGTTAAAAACTATATATGATAAAGCGATAGTTTGGGCAGCAAAATGTATTTTAGACACCTAAAAGAATCAATATCCGTTTAAGTTTAAGCTATATTGAGAAATATTTTCTTTGGTTTACCTTGCTGTCAGACAGCTATACAGTCTGTTTCGGACGGGGAGCTGAAACCTTTATCTATGCTCTCGCCAACCAGACTCCTTTAAAAAAAAAAACCCAGTAATTTTACCTCGTAGAACACAGGGGTTGCTGGTCTACCGCTGCCTCGATCGGTTAGTTTGTTTGTGTTATTGTGTGACTTTGGTGTTTTAAAGGGTTAGTTCGGATTCACCAAAGTCTCACAACAACACAAACAAACTAACCGATCGAAGCAGCGGGAGACCAGCAGCTCCTTTGTTCTGTGATGTTAAATTACTGCTTTTTTCAATGGAGTCTGGTGGCTTTGGTGAGAATATAGATGGGCTTCAGTTCCCCCGTTGGAATCTGTCTGACGGCAAGGTGAAGTGGTGAACATATTTAAATATAGAATACACTTAAAATTATATAGATTTTTTTTTTATCTAAAATATGTTTTTCTGCTGCCCCCATCCACAGCAGTACATCACTTTGCTCCCGTGTTGGTACTCCTGTCTGTTTCTCCAAAACTGGAGGCATGCCGACCGTCATCTACTGTAGCTAATACACTGACTATGGAGAAGTAGCTCATACAACCCCACTGAGAAACACCTGAACTCTCCCTTTAAAGCTTGACTACCCTAAGCAGCTGGGGACTTCTAAACTACTTACTCCACTCTGAAATCCATTTAAATTGTGCTCTTATTTCCACTTGCCATATGTCTCTATTTATCAATTTAGTAGTTAGTTGGTTAGTCTTGAGTGTTTTGTAGCTTGTAAATGTTACTGCACATTACATGCACTTTTTAATTAGTTAGTATTTCAAATATATGTTAACTGTCTGTGTAGTGTCTGGGTCCCTATTCTCAAGCTCCAGATACATTATTAGGGTGTCCCTTTTCACATATCACCATCATGTCTTACGTAAAACTGAACTGAAACTACTTAATAAATAAACTGAGAATATTGAATATTGAAGTGCAACATGAAGATTAGTTTAAGTCATTTGAGATGTGAGAATAGAATATACAGTAATAATAATAATAATAATAGAATATATCTTTGACATTGTTAATGAGTAAATGGTTTGTGTCACGGCCATAAAAAGACAAAAGAAGTCCTCCAGGGGACCTCCACATGTCTAAAATGATGCAACAATCTCTAGAATACGGACAGATTGCGTTCAGGAAAGTGATTCTGTGACGGAGTCTGATGAAGAATTCGGTTACGTGTGTGTGTGTTTCAGGTGTCCATACATTACTATTCCTGTACCAAGTTCTTCTTCAGTTGTCAACTTCCTCTAAACAGACTTCCCCTTTCTTGAAACCCCCCCGCCCCCAGCTGTGTGTGTGGTGTCAAGTGTTCCTTATGAACTCGCTCACACACACATGACAGATGACACACTCGGTCCTTGACAATGGCAGGTGAACAGTTGTCTGTGATCTGTCACTGCGCGTGTGTGAGAGTTTAAACAAGAACGAAGGGATTGCAGGGATCCAATTGTCCTTTCCACACGCAGGCATAAATATACTGTCATCACAAGGCTTTTTGTGTGTGTGTGTGTGTGTTTTAATGCTGCGTGTGTGCTCGTAGCGCTGTTTGACAGCAGAACAATGGCGCACACACACATTTTTCATTCTTTTTTCTGCCCTTTCTCCCGGGGGCAAGATCATACAAAGACACTAAACAACCTCTCTCCCCCCCTCTCTCTTCTTCTTTGTCTCTTTTTCTTGCATGCAGATGCACACACACACACACTGACGCACACACACACTCTTCCAGACAAGGTGCATGCTCCCATACACCCCAACAAACTCTCTCTCTCTCACACACACCTAGAGGACGACAGAGTGCCGTCTGGGTGTAACCCCGTCACGCATGGCAGGACATGCCAAGGTTAGCCGCCACCAGAACGGATGAATCACCCCTCACACACACACACACACACACATGCACACCCTAAATGATTCCCCGGACTCTCATATACTCTGTCTACCCTCACCTACCCTCTCTCTCTTTTTAGCTGGCCCCTTGAGACCACAGTTATTTCAATGAGACCCTCTGTCACTGTCTTGCTATAGACACTACTGTACACACACACACACTCTTTCTCTTACACACACACACACACCAAAAGATTCAACTTTACAGGTGATATCTACCCCGATGCAGACGTGGTAGATGTTACACGGAAAAGTTACGGTTGTATTTTTCGTAGTTGTTTCTGTCAGTTACGGTCACATCGTACTCGCCACAGTAATTGCTTGGATCTGGGAACACGGCTGAAAATCGAAGTCCAAGAGTGGTGAGACAATCAGAAAGGTTGTAAACATGCCAGATCATCTACACCGCTTTATTTGGAGGTGGAACCAAAACGTGAGCGCTTTCAAAATGTCAGATAATCCCTCATCGCAAGTACGATCTCGTCAAAGTTGGACCACGGAGTCGGTCCGTAAACTGTGATGAATGTTAACAACAAACAGGGAAGTTTGGGTGAAGTATTCCTTTAAAAAAAGACGTCTTCCCAGAACTAGTTTTCTTAATATTTTTCCACAACCTGCGGCTCCAGAGCCTCTCCTGTGGCTCCCTGTGGATTTTTAAAAATGGAAATGAATAACTGTTTTTTGTTTACATTTTCATTTTTATTTATCATTGTTGTAGGTCTATGGTACGACGGTATGACGGAGTATTAGGGTCACATTGAGGAAAAATAAATACATCTGAGATTTCGAGAATAAAGTCATAATATTATGAGAAATAAAGTCATAATATTATGAGAATGAAGTCGTAATATTATGAGAATGAAGTCGTAATATTATGAGAATAAAGTCGTAATATTATGAGAATAAAGTAGGGAGTTTACGAGAAAAAAAGTCGTAATATTTCGAGAAATAAAGTCATAAGATTAAGAGAAAAAAGTCGTAGTATTACGAGAATAAAGTAGTCATTTTACATGTTATTTTCTCTTGATATTATGCCTTATTTCCTCGTAAAGTTATGACTTTAGTCTCGTAATATTACAACTTTTTTTCTCGTAAAGTTATGACTTTTTTCGGGTAATATTACAACTATAAAAAGTCATAATATTCTGACTTTATTCTGTAAATCTCAGATGTTTTTCCCTCAATGTGGCCCTAATACTCCGTAGTACATTGTCTCTTTGGCCCTCACTGCATTAGACTGATATACTATATACTTAGACTATAAACTGTGTTACCTTCATCACAATGATCAAATGTTTTGATTTATTTATTTTTTTTTTTTGCCTAAAATGTCTCTTTTGATAGTAAAGGTTGCTGACCCCTGTTCTAGCTGATGTGAATATTCTTGATCTTTGACCTCTTCACTTCATCAGTGAAGCACCGGACATTCAGGGCTGTAGCTGCAAAACCTGAATGCCCTGATTGACGTTAATCCCCTCAACTCTGCTTTTGCTTCATTCTTGTCTGTCTTGTCGAGAGAGTCAGTGACCTTGTGTCTTTGTGTTGCAGCGCTGGCACTGCCTCGTGATGATTGTTTGTGTTTTTATAACCTTTCAGGATGGAGTACGTCATCGCTGCAGCGGTGAGAGGACTCAAACAAGACCGTGACGGCGGGGGAAAAAGAGGTAAGGAAAACACAAGCGGAGAGAATGAAATGAAGGATATTGTGTGTCCGGTTGAACTGGACAAACACACATACAGACACACACTTGGGTCCAGATGCCCAGATTTGTCTGGCCGTCGTAAATCAGTCCAATAAAGAGATCTAAATTAGGCCATCATCAATACAGATGGGCCTGTTTCCCCCGTGTGTGTGTGTGTGTGTGTGTGTGTGTGTGTGTGTGTGTGTGTGTGTGTGTGTGTGTGTGTGTGTGTGTGTGTGTGTGTGTGTGTGTGTGTCATTTAGTCCTGGCTTGGATCTTGATATGGCGTCTAGTTGCCAGGAGAGAGAGAGTGAGCGAGGAATGGGGAAAGTGGGAAAGAGAAAGAAAGATAAAGAGGAAGAAAAGACACTTGGTTCCCAGTAAACATAATTCGCATGATTGCTCCGGTTTGGTGGGTAAATATTGGATGAAGGGAGGCTCAATTACTCTCTCTTCACACACACACACTCAGACACAGATGCACACACACACACAGACGGACAAGAGCCTGTAAATCTCTACATCGCTGCCCAACAAAGAGGCCTACTGGGACGCCCTCCCTCCCTCTTTTTTCCCTTTCTCTCATCCCCACTCTCCCTTCATCGTCCTCCTCGTTGGCTCCTCTGTCCCTCATCTCGTCTCGGAAATGTCGTCGGATGAGGAATCACAAACTTACTGAGTGTTTGTGATGCTTAACAAGCAAATTCATCACACTTCTTTTCAGATATTTGAAGTGAAAAACGGAAACATTTGCTGCTTTAAAGAACTATCACCTGCATTCAGACTTCTTTTACTGCTTGTCCTCAACCGTTACCCGCTGTGTTGCAAGCTACTTGCAAATGTATCCAGTTAGGTGTCATCATCTGCATCTCTGTCTCATTTTACCAGTGTTAAGCCTTTCTTTAAGTTTTAGAATGGGTGGAAATGTACGGCCCTTTTCATCAAAGTATATTACGGACGAATACAAAGCCACATTCATTTCAAAAGAGGAAGCTTCTTGCAAGTGTTTCCCAACAAATGAAACTGTTATGTTTCAATATATTGAACCACAATTACCATAAAAACAATTTAATGACTATAAATATTGATTTAAGGGCTCTCTAGTAGTGATTGAACTTAATTTGCAGCTCTAAAAACGTGTGTAGTTTTGCTCTTTCTTGGAAAAAACAATAAGATGTATTCTACGTTACTAGCAGCTGCTTGTTTGCAATAAACAGAGGAAGGATGAGCTTTTATTTATTTAGGATTTATATATTCATTTCTCAGAAAATATGCAACCTTTGATATGTTCTCTACTGCGTATTTTGTGTACCACTGGAATACCTTTTAGGCTATGCATTGTTTTAAGCTGATTGCAGCTGTGTGCAGCACTAATGCCCAAACTAAATTTCCCCTTAGGACAATAAAGTATATCTTATCTTATCTTATCCTATATTATCTTATCTTAGCAGTGAAAACACCTGCAGAAACTGAAACCCTCCCTATAAAACCTGAAGTGCAGAACCAGCCCAGCGATAAGCACTTAGCAACAGTGACGTCTGCTTTGCTAATTTAGTCATTTCTTACAGTGCCGACCACGAGCACAAAAGGGTTGCAGTGTTGCACTAAAACCTTATTTTTAGAATACAGGAGAGCCCTTTATAAGTAGGTTACTTTCTTTATGAATACACTGCCCCATTTTAACACATCCAAACTTAACACAGACTTGAGTTACGTGTGGAACATCAGCCGTCACCACCCAGAAAATACTGATCATGTTAGAGGATCCTCACTTTATTTACAGACTACTGTGTCACACACATAAGACGCCTTCAGTGAGCAGAGGAGGAGTTTGTGATGCTAATCATCATTTCCATGTGATGATGTTTGTCTATGTTTGTTGCTGTTCTTTCCTGCACTGCAATTATACAGGCTGTTTTCATACATTTTTGAGCTACAGTATACCTATGAAAAGTAATACACTGTAATTCGTGTATACAGCATATCCCACAAAATCAATTTATATGCAATCGTGAACCAGGAAGTATAAAGAGTGTGAAACCAGAAGTCAATGTTGTCACGTAACTTCCGTACTTGAGTAACGTCACTTACGTAGTTATTTTAACCCAGACGTTGATTTGCTTGTCACATATCTTCCGTACTTACGTAACGCCACTTCTGTAGTTATTTTAACCCAAACCGTAATCTTTACCTAAACCTAACTAAGCAGTTTTGTTGCCTAAACCTAACCAAGTTGTTTCCTGCTGAAGACAGAAGTTTATTTTGAAAAGACTGTACGCATGTAACGAGCGGAAAATTGACACGTGTTGCTGGACATTTGTAGGAAAACGCACGAAAAATGAGGAATGGTAAGATGAAGATCCGTTGAGTTATAGGGTGTTAAATTAGATTTTGTTTCAGCCAATAGGGGATCAGCAATGCAGCTTCTTTTGAGACTTTTAGACTTCAAGTTTAAGTGTCAATATCTTATTTTTTTTTATTGAGTTTTATAAGAAACTACTATACTACGAGTATAAATATAAGACAGGCAATTATTGGTTACAATCCAACAATTACACATGTGCTGTATCATACATCAGATTCTTGATAAGGTTGGGTTGCTCACTCTGGACATATAAAGCTGTCCTTTGGAACTACAAAAATAGCTGTCAGTTTTCTTCCTTGTTTGATGTAAGTGTAGGACTCCGTAACTTGATGAAATGGAGATGTTTTTTGATGTATAGGTTAATAAAAGTCACTGATTAATATTGTCAGTAAATGAGACTTGTTGTTAGTTAAGCTCGGTAATAAGAGGCATGTTTTATCATTCCACTTCCCTGGCTTTTGTCTCATTTCATCCCCTCCTCTCTACCTTCTTTTCACCCTTAAATCTTCTTCCTTCACATCACTCTTCCTCTCCCATCCTCCTCTCCTCTCCTCTCTTGTGAATATAAGCCTCTCCTCTGTCTCCTAAAGGATTGATGCTGTTTTCTCTTCACGCTGTCGACACGGCGCTGATGGAGACGTCTGGGCTGTGTGTGCGTGTCCTCGGTTGACTCCACCTCTTCACCTCTCCGTACGTCTTTCCACCTGCTTTTCCATCCTCACTCGCCGTCTTGCGCAAAAGGAAAAACACACACCGGGCTCTTAAGGAACCGCTGTACAAACACCATATGTTTGGTTCTCTGGGTGTACAAACAGAAAGAGACTGTGTGTGTTGTATCTTCTCTTCTCTTTTTTTACAGTGTGTACACATGTACACCGTTTTTTTACGACGTTTTTTGATCATTGATCATTTTTCAGCTCGCTTGTCTCTTTTAAACCATCTTTGTAGTCTTGCTGCAAGATGTTGCTCTTTTCAATTTCAGTTGACCCCCCCC
>CAKAOI010046995.1:0-37941 GCA_916701655.1 Sebastiscus albofasciatus
AAGGCAGGTTGCTAACTCAGTTTTAAGCACCACAGCAATCCTCTCTCCTCATGTTACCTTACATAAAAATGACACCATCAATTTCTATGTTATGTGGTACACAGATTTGGGAAAAAGAAAGATCAGAAAGATACTTGTCATCTGCATATACTCTAGTTTTAGGTATTAGTATCTTTTACTCACCCAAACATACAGTCTCCAGTAAACGGATCGCAGTCTCCTGCACAGTCACATGGACGGCAGCCGTACTCGTGGAAGCCCCAGTATCCCACCATGCACCTGTCGCAGTGGGCTCCGCCTACGCCAGGTTTACAGATGCAGTTTCCGTTGGACGGGTCGCAGAGTGAGCCGTCAGCCAAGTGGAAGGGCATGGAGCCCAAGGGGTGACAGCTGCATGCTGGGGGAGAAAAAAAAAAGTAGAATAGATATGAATATTACATGTTGCATTTTGACATCAATGAATTGTTAAAGGGACTGTTTGTAACTTCTTACACGTATAAATCACCCAGGTCAATTTCCTATGCATGCTCGCGTGTGTCTACGCTGTTCAGACTCAGACTCACAACTTTGCAAGAAAAAAGTCATAATATTACGAGAATAAAGTCATAACAGTTATTCATTTCCATTTTTAAAAATCCACAGGGAGCCACTGGAGAGGAGCTGAAGAGCACCATGTGGCTCCAGAGCCGCAGGTTGCAGACCACTGGACTAGTGGATAAGTGAATGAGTCGTCCCGGATTCAAGGTCAGACAGACCCCGCGGTGACCGGGAAAGTTGAGTGGGTCCTCTGATGAAGACACCTGTTGTGCCGTTCAGATGCTACAAGCATGGATGTATTAAAAGAACTAAGGGGTCTGGAAACGGCCTCCGCTGCCGCCTGGGTTCATCTTTCAGACCATGAACTGTTTCTCCAGGACTGACACCGAACTGTGAGTTTGTGTTTTTTCTCTGTTGATTCTTATTTATGTGTGTGTGTGTGTGTGCCTACGGTGGTTTTTATCAGAGTTTGCTGTAGGGAAATAGTGGTAAAATGGGTGAGAAATTGAGATTTTGGAGAGGATTTAAGTTGTTTGTGGTAATATTTTGGTTATGCAAATTCAGTATATATATATATATATATATATATATATATTCTAAAAAAAGTAAAACAATAATCTAGAGAAATAAGAAAACATATATAAGAAAACAATAAAGTCACATCAGGGAGCATTGAGTCTAAAGGTCTTTTAAGCTGACAGTTAGCTGACCTGCTATTTATTACCAGGACTTAAGTATGTCATTCATCAGTTGTTCTATTTGTCTGTGGTATTGTTGCCGAGCTTGTAATACAAAGGCCTCTCTCTTTTTCTTATCAACTCAAACCTCTCCAGCTTTCTCCCTCCGTCATGTCCCTTCTAATTGTGTGCTGATAGGGTGTTCTTTAAACAACCTCCAAAAACAATATACTTGTATCCACACACACACCCATGTTTCCACTGGGCAGTCTGAGAAAAACTACTGTCTGCTGTCTTTCTACTGTTATCGACACTGAGACCCGGAGCCTTTTGCTGGAGGTGTCAGGCCTCCCCCATAAATCTGTCCCTGTCCCGGGGCGGACAAGGAAGGGAGGACGGGGGGGTGGGGGGTGGGGGAAGACGTGGTGAAGGAGAGGCAGAAGACGAGGAGGGAGAAACAAAGAGGGGGAGTTGTTTGGAGCCATTTCTCGGCTGTTTAATGATGCTTGAAGCTCGACTGGCAGTAAATGACTCTAACTACTTACTGTACACCCGAAGGCATGACTCGCTGCACTCTCACCTCTCTGTTTGACTATAGATTATAGAAGTCATAGTTCTGGAGGTTGTTTTCTCTCAAAACAAAGCTCGTGATATGATATCAAATTTACATGAGTTGTCCGGTTGTCAAGAAATATGTAGATTTTTAAAGCTAAATTTTTAATTTTAAGTATTCCTCAAGTGTTACTATGGAGAAATGTTTAGATAAACAGCAATGCTTTCAAGTGTATTTTAATGTTTTTACAAATTGATTGATAACAAATGCACTAGACTCTCATTGAAAACAGAATATAGACAATTAATTGATTGAAAGAAAAGTATTTTTAGTCATAGTTTAACAAATTTGATGATGAACGTAAACATGATTGTTTAGAGCAACATTAGATTGCATTTTAATAGTTTAATTATATTTTCTGCCACTTGGGGGCAACAAAATGAGCTGTAAAGACACAACTGACATATTATCACCTTATAAAGTTGGTGAACAATCGTCTATTTACACATGGAGCATACACGGATAAATGGTAGCATGTATTTGAAGTTTAGGTCTACTTTTAACTCTGTTTTTGTTCGCGCCACCAGACTTATTTAGTCGTATTAATTTGATAATCCATTAATAAGTTAAGTAAATCTTCAAGCAAAAGATTCCGTTGTTCCAGCTTGTCTGTTTTATATTATTGTAAATTGAATATCTTTGTGTTTTGGACTGATAGTTGGACAAAACAAGACATAAGAAGACATCACCTCAGGTGGGAAAAATGTCATTTTCATTATTTTTGACATCTTATAGACAAAAGAATAATGAACAGATTAATCCAGAATACAAATAGTTCTTAATTGCAGCTGTATGTGGCCGTTCTACAACTAGTTTAAACCTTATTTTGGTCTCCTGAGGGTTGTTGAACAACAGCTGTTTTACATGAGATTAACTTCACATTTGTATGTGTTTTATCTTCTATTTTTCCTCTGAATTCCTCAACAGTAGGCAGCAGGAATGACATGTTTCCCACATGAAACTTCCCAAATTATGGATGAAGTACAACGGTGTCTTCAGCCTGTAAAAACGATGTGAAGCTCCGAACCGCACAGTTTATCAGAAGCATCACCCGGGACAACAACGATAAGATAAACCCTATCATAAAACCAAATTGTGCAATATCAATAAAATCATAAAGGCATCACCTTTATAGACTTTATAGACGCACATGCACGACACATCGGACTTATACAGAGCAATACAAGGCAAGATGTGTGTGCGTGTGTGTGCATCAGGCTCTTATCTACGCTATTGTTTAGTGAACAGCCTCCACGATTAATAATTAACCGAGATTACAGCACCACTTCAGATTCATGTAAAGCCAAAACACGTGTGACGATGTGTTTGGTAAGCGCGTGTGTTTACATATCTGCGTGAGAATTTATGAGCATTTGAACTGGGTCACTACACAAGGACTGCTTTGTGTAAATATGTGTGTGTGAGCTGCAGGAGCTCTGACAATGAAAACTTCATGAGACATGACAAGACACCTGGCTGAGCAACCAACAAACTCCCCTGACACACACACATGTATAAACACACACTGTAACTTTCCCCCCCTGCTAAAGACTTTTGGTGTGTACAAGCTTGACAGGAGTGTTTTCTTTCCAGGGCCCCTCGGAGACTGGTATGAAAAAAATGTTCCTCGCGACGGAGGGAAATTCCTCCATTGTCAGCGGGATTTCACAACCTGTACCTTCGTCTCAGGGGTTCTCCAAAAGCATGCCGTCGCTCCTTTTTTCTATCAATCACCCGTCAAGAGCGAGGATCATTAGCCCTCCGGCGTCTACAGTTACAACCACAGGTGAGTTTTCAGGTGCAAAAAAAACATACACGACACTCAATCTCTGAAATCTAAACCAAACACGTCTGCTTTAAAAAAAAAAAAAGGTGGTGCAACAGTTTTATATGACTTTTTCAGACGTCAACACAGCTAAACTTTATGGTCTTAATTTGGCATGGGGAGAAGACATAAAATAATAATAATAAACTAATAAAATACAGATAAACAACAATAGAATGAGGCTGTATCATGTTGGCATTCATCTGCTCCAATAGAAGCTCCTGAATTGATGCTAAAGGATGACAAGAAGAATGGCAAACTAAGAAGTAAAAGTATTTAAGTTAGGGCTGCAAATAATGATTATTTTAAAGGTATAATGTTTACCATGTTAACATGTCATTTCAGATTGATACAATTGGGCTGACAGCCAACATATTCTCCCTCCTATATGTTTATGAATGGTTTGGTGCAAGTTGACAGTTGTTTTAAATTCACTGTGTGTGCCTACGTGAACACAGACACACTAGTAATCATGTGTGAGTCCAGCATACCTGCAGGACTGAGCTCACTGGGTCAAATCTGACACATAATCAGACGGGGAATGTAGCCACTGCTGTGTGTTTATGGATGACTATCGCGTGTTTACTTAAGACTCATCACCGGAGGACAGCACGCCACACACACACACACACACACACAAACGGAGGACCCTCACACACCGCTACCAATGATTACCCTGAAGCTACAAAAGCTCTGAGTCACGCATGAAAAATGGCAAAACAAGCCCGAGATGGACACGCAGGGGTTTGTGTGTCGAGCTTAGAGTCAAGACGTAGGAATGCCACCATCTGATGATTAACTATGGTGTAAACGTTGGATGGAGCGTGGGCCGTCTACTGTCTCACACACACACACGCACATGCACGCACACAGGGCCAGGTGCCCATCAGGTATCAGCGTTATCCAGCACGTCCCGGCTTGCGATCTCAGTCCTCAGCATTCCTTGTGAGAATGAGAGCGCCGTGCCAGTGTGGTGTGTATGAGGTTAATGTTATGATTCACACCAACAACATTTTGTCAACATGGGTGTGATTAATCATGCTATATGACATATTACAGTATGTTCTACACGTTGCGGTTTCCAAAAAAGTATGAACTATGGCAACAACCTGCATCTAATATGTACTGGTGAAATTCCTTAAAGGTACAGTGTGTAACATTTCGGGGGATTTATTGGCAGAAATGGAATATAATATGAATAACTATGTTTTCTTTAGTGTATAATCACCTGGAAATAAGAATCGTTGTGTTTTCGTTAGCTTAGAATGAGCCCTTTATGTCTACATAGGGAGCGGGTCCCAGAACGGACAAACCAAACTCTGACTCTAGAGAGGCTTTCACATCTTTAAGTTACCTGAAGGCCACTGTAGTTCTCTGACGCGCTTGTAAAACTGCGGTAACGTGAGCCGCAGAGTGTAAAACCGTGGTATCGCCAGCCGCCATCTGACTTCTGTTGCTCCTAAAGTAGTGTTATTATGGTATGGATGACCTCTGAGTGAGGTGAATGACGTTCCCAAAGTTTTGCACTCGGCGGTTCACATTACCACAGTTTAGGAAAAGGGAGGAGTGAACGGAGGGGTACTCAGTTGGTTGCAATTTGCAACCACACCACTAGATGTCACCAAACCCTGCACACTGTGCCTTAACTCATATACATAGACAGCATTTTGTAGCCAAGTCGAGCAGCGACTGATCTGAAGAGAGTTCACCGTAATGAGCAACATGTGTAGTAAGATGTAACTGATGTGTGTGCGTGTGTGTATCTTACGTTTGCATGAGTCGGGGGCCGTCTGCGGTCTCTGGGGGTCTCTGTAGAAGCCGGCTTTGCATTTCTGACACTGATATCCTTCAGTATTGTGCAAACAGTCACAAACGCCTCCGCTGCGCTGGCCAGACTCACGCCACGCCGTCCAGTCAAAATGGCAGGTCTGAGCGTGTCCGTTACACTTACACTCTGGTGTGAGAGGGAGGAAATCAACACAAACTGTCAGTCAGTCTCTTTTAGACTAAAATACAGGGCTTCTTGAGTATCAAACATTGTCTATGGGCTTGAAATGGAGCTCTGGACAGTTTGTAGTTTCTAATAGAGCACATCACCACATCATAATAGAGCACATATACTGTATTTTCACATCTCACGATTACCTCTTCATATCTCCAAAGCTCTACTGAAGAGAACATTTAGTAATTTATTGGTAAACTGAAGATTGTTTGGAACATATTGGGCAAAGACATGGATTATGCTGGTTTGAGAAGTTTTTATGGACATTTTGAGCTGCTGTCCTCCACCAGGAAGCCACCTTTTTTAGGTCATTATAGCTCTAACTTGTGATAAAAAATATACTATTGATTGTATATTATAGACCGGCGGAGCAGCGAGTTGAAGTTCTGCTCCTGGCAAAAGCAGGAGCCGCTGCTGCCAGATGCAGAGCTCTCCACCTCCCGCTGGAGCTCCGACTGCAGGTCGCTGCCGAAGGCCCCGCTGGAGTTCTGAGTTTCTGGTGAACCTGCATGATTTTGCTGATTTCGTTCCTGTGTTTATATTATCTCTGCTTTGTTCAACATGCACTTTCTACAGGCTGTTGCTGTCTTTGCAGATGCGGTGGTAAATAGTGTTTAGACTACGGTTTAGCTGTGTGTTCTAGTTGTTCTTGTGGTAATGCAGCACCACATTTGATTTGATTTGTTGATCATCATCAGCAGCGCTGCTAGCACCACCTGAAACTACCTGGAGCTTGATTTGAGAGTCACATCCTAAAATTTGACTCTAGAAACTGGTGGAAAAGGTGCGACTGTGTTTGTTCGACTCACTCCGACATTCGTGCGGAGCGCCCGTCAGTCCGTCGGCGGGCTGCCAGGGTCGGTCGTTGTAGAGAGGAGTGCAGCGCTCGCAGTGATCACCTGCAGTGTTGTGTCTGCACACACACTTCCCATGGACCTGAAGGATAGAGAGATATAAAGAGATAGAGAGAGGGAGAGCTCATTAGCAACAAGCCAAATGATAGACAGAGGTAGAGATGGACGGATGGGAGGAACAAAGAGGTCAGTGTGATGGAGAGGAGCGTTTCCCACGTGAGGACGAGTATGTTGGGGGGTTCCTCTTAGATTTCTTCTTCTCGCTTTCCTTTTCTACGACTCTCTGCCTTTCCCCTCTTCCTCTCACTCCATCTCTCCCTCTGTCTCTCTCGCCTGAAAATTAGTGAATGGAGATTGATTGTTTGGCTTCATCACTGGAAACAAGAATGGGCCTCTGGTCTGAAAAGCTTGTGTGTGTGTGTGTGTGAGAAGAGTGCAAGTATGCAGCGCTGAGAGCACAATAACAATCTCCTTGTCATTCCTGTGAGCTGGAATGCCATGCATGCTGGATAATGATTGAAGGAGAGGAGGGTTGGGGGGGGAAGGCATCTGAGGAAGCTCTTTATTTGTTTGCGTTACATCGTGCAACTGTAATGTAGGACACACACACACTATTATACAACGATTGTGGAAGTAGACACACACTATTACACAACATAGAAAATAACTGCAAATGCACAAAAACACACACCGATTCTTGCATTTGTTTCCCACGGTGTGTGATGGCTCTGATTCACACACACACACTGCACTGAGTATGGAGTTAAACACATCCACATGCTATAGAATAGAGCCAGCATGTGCTCTGACCCCAGATCAGTCCTGCAATGTGGAGGCGAACATACACACACATGACTGATTTTACACTATTTCAATCACACTAATAGGGGGAAGCAATTGCATAAATGAGAGGTCCAGGCAAATAGGAGGCAGGAGACCTAATGACACATGTCGCAAAAATGAAAAAAGAAGAAGTAATTAATGGAAAAGTGGAAAAAGAGTGGAGAGAAATGAGGGGAAAAGAAGAAATGGACATGAAGAAGGGGAAAAGGGCAAGAGCAGCCTGCTGGCTCGGGTCCAGACAGCTGGTATTTCAACCCATTTCACATGTTTACCATACCGTGATACGGGACAATTAACACATGTACACACTGAGAGCTGCACACACGCAACCGTGTAATCTCGGCCATACAGAGGACGCAGCAGAGCCGGACTGATGTGTGATGCTAATCATGTTGTTATCTTTAAAAGAGGGTCAGATGATGTTTTTAGTATTGCCATGACTACTATAAATAAATAAGGTGACAATAGGTATCTTTACAAGGTCACATAATTAAAGCTAAAAGCATGAGTGCCATTAGGGGTCGTACACATGCCGTGTCTTTTGCACGCTCAAATCCATTTTTGTCAACGTAGAGGCGCGGCAGGTGCGCTCAAATGCAAGAACGGGGCTGTCCTAAAAATAGTTCAACGTTTGGAAAGCTGCAGCGTGCATCCCATGTCATGTGACAAGGAACAACCAATCACCAGGGGCGTTGTTCGGCCGGATGCGAACCCCTTTTAGCTGTGATTTAATCACAACATAACACGGCCTTTTGTGCGCTATTGCTTTTATGAAACGATCATCAAGTATGGCAATATAAAAGTTACAGACACCTTCCAATTTAAATAGTCTTTTACTAATAAATAATAATATTCACATAAAAATAGGCCCTCCTGCCTGCGCGTACCGAGGTGGTTGCTAGAGCGATGGTTGCTATGGAACACTAACAGCTAGCATATATCTTTTTTCATCGTTTGTTGCCATTTATTGTGCAACCACTGAGAAACTGTCCAGCGTCAGTAGGATGACTTTGATAACTGCTTGTACAAGGTTTGCCTTTTTTTTTTGCTAGGTGGAGGTGTGTTGTGGAGGTGTGTTGTTTGGCATGGCGAGGATGTTTCTCCACTTTCTCCGGTACCCGAGTTTCGGTTGGCAATCCAGTTATGGTCATAATCTCTCTCTCTTGTCAAGACCCGCATCAGATAGTTTGTGAATCGTGGTGCTGCCGAGGCAGTGGTTAGTGTATTTCTGTTGCGTTCCTGCTCGTTGAACCTCCTCTTTACGCAGTACTGCACGTCGTTAAGCGGGTGGATTGTTTTCTGGAGATGGGCACGGCTCAATCCACTCCTCCACAGAAGTTAACCTGAAAGATTTCCATTTTGTTGCGGAGTGATACTGAAAGTACAAAGGTTAGACGCGTCACAGCAGTGGTATGTGGGTATTATATCACAGCTATGAACCAGTCGGCTTGCTTGATTTGAGCTACCTGTTTTATAAATAACTTATTACTACTTTACCAAATGCCAATTTTTATGTAACTCATAATTTTCAATAATCAATAACAACTGTTTAATATTATTTTTCCAATATAATGACCTTGATTGATCTTGGTGGATGATGCTCGTAAACACATCTGTGAGATTTATATGTTTAGTAAGCATCTTTGGCTTATGCCATTTATAAGTGTCTCCAGTGTTTAAGGCTAATGTTAAATGGTACATACAACCTCTATATGTTCCTATCAAACTATACACTCACCGGCCACTTTATTAGGCACACCTGTTCAATTGCTTGTTAACACAAATAGCTAATCAGCCAATCACATGGCAGCAACTCAATGCATTTAGGCATCTAGACGTGGTGAAGACGACTTGCTGAAGTTCAAACCAAGCATCAGAATGGGGAAGAAAGGGGATTTAAGTGACTTTGAACGTGGCATGGTTGTTGGTGCTAGACAGGCTGGTCTGAGTATTTAAAAAACTGCTGATCTACTGGGATTTTCACGCACAACCATCTCTAGGGTTTACAGAGAATGGTCCGAACAAGAGAAAATATCCAGTGAGCGGCAGTTGTGTGGGCGGAAATGCCTTGTTGATGTCAGAGGTCAGAGGAGAATGGGCAGAGTGGTTGGAGATGATAGAAAGGCAACAGTAACTCAAATAACCACTCGTTACAACCAAGGTATGCAGAATACCATCTCTGAACGCACAACACGTCCAACCTCGAAGCAGATGGGCTACAGCAGCAGAAGACTACCCGGTACTAGCACCGGACACTTTATTAGGTACACATTGTACCTAATAAAGTGGCCGGTGAGTGTATATGTCAACACATCAGATTAAAACGCTAAACAGATGCACAATTTAAAAAAAAAACAAAACAGTTTAATCTTCAACTTGATAGCATGTTATGCGTACCATATGATTTAAGTTATCTCTGAAATAATGTAAAGATTTAACTCACAACTGTCTTTTACAGGCTGAGTAGTACTCCTCTTGTACTTCTAATGAACTTCACTGTATGTGTCTTAAAGAAGAAGAGAAAAATGAGGAAAAATACATAAGGATAGAAGTGAAAGAAATTAAAAGAGAGTAAACGAGGTACAGAAAGATGTAAAGAGAGGCAGTTAGATTGTGAAAAAGAGAGAACACACAACTAATTGGACTAATTGCTGCTAACGCTCCAGTAGTTGTCCCTGGATGTCATTATGTGTGTGTGTGTGTGTGTTGGCATTGTGGCTAACTAACAGACAGTGTAATCACCATGAACCACAAAAAAAAAACCCATGTGGGGGGACAAGTGCACAAAAAACCCAACAACAACAAACAAACTGGTCTTTTCGTCTACGCTCACAGTGTCTGAGCAGTAATGACTCGACGAATCAGAGGGTCACTTTCACCACTGATTATTGCGCACACACACACACAGACACACACACTTAGAGCAGACAAAACACAGCATGCTTAAGCATACACACTTAATAAACAGTAGACCAGACAAACAAAACAAGCTGTAGATATAGAATAGATAATAGAAATCCTTTTCTTTTACTTTTATACTGCACTTTTCAGGCGGACGTTTTACTGGCGTCCGGTAGTCGCTTTCAGTCCAAAATGGCGGATGCATAGGTTTACTGCTGGGCGCTGATGTTGCAATGGTACGAACAATTGACTTTCACCTCTTGGCAATATACATTATTTTATGTTACTGCACAATGAATACTTTTACTTTTCATACTTTAAGTAAATTTTGCTGATAATACTTACATACTTTAAGTAAGGTTTTGAATGCAGGACTTTAACTTGTAGTGGCGTATCTTCACAATGTGGTATTAGTACTTTTACTTGAGTAATGCTTCCATCACTGCACACGCCCTTCCCTTCCCTGAGCGATCGGTAATCTCTGCCCTCATCTCCAATCTTGTGCTGCTCTGCTTGTTTGGGTTTTGCCAGAAACGGCGGCTCTGGGTCGAAACAGAGACACAAAACAAACTGCTGATAAACCCGCTGTAAAAGTCACTTATATAACTTCAGTGTGTTTACCGAACGCCACCCGCATGGCACACGGCAGAACGACGCTCCGATGACCTGAGGTAATGTTGTGAGGAAGGATTTACTGTTCAAACTTTAAGTCTTGGGTGCAGTTGGACTAATATTTGTAATGAAAAATGAATATCAGCCACACATGTAAGCATTAAAAATGATGTATTATTATTATTATCCTGGCGTGCAGAGGAGAGTTTTACAGCCCTGTGATCTAAAGACTGTTTCAGAGGATTTTCTACCCTCAAAAGAAGGAAATCCTGGTGAAAACACTCAGTAGAGCCACTTGGAATTTCTTGGCATGAAAATAGTCAGATTGGAAGATTTAAAGACTGTGTCCAATAAATCGGCTATCTGCGGCTTCATTACAAAAACGCTGGTATCAGCAAAGAAAACACTCGTATCTCGAATAATACCAAACTTTTCATCTGCTTTATATCAGGATAAAATATGAGGATTTTTCAGCTGCTTGTCATAATGCAATTTTTAGGGTCTGATAAGTACAATATGTATATGTCCTTTTATCTTGACGACTTTTCATGGTGTCACTATTACTTTATACTTTTTATTGATCCACTGGGGGGAAATTCACGAGCTACACAGCACATAAAGTATATAAAGTAGTTAAAATGAAGTAGTTCAGCATTAAAAATGATGTACACATTAATGCATACAAGAGATTCATATCAAAATGTTTGTTTTGTTGGGTGTTTATATAGAAAAACAAGTGTAAACTCTCAAATGTCTGTATTATCACCCTCAAAAATCCATTATCAGTCGGGCTTTACTACTGTACATATGTTGTTTATGTGTCCAAATGTCGTTGCTTATATACTGTAAGTTGTAAAGGAAACTCCTTGTTGACTCTCACTTTCCCCGTCGAGCTTCGCTGATTGCAGCAGAACAAACGTTTCTGTTTGTCGAGATGGTCGCGATAGGAGCATAAACTCTGAAGCACTCCAGGAAAAACACTGAATCAGTCGTATCCGTTCACACCTTTATCACGACATCAACACCGCCATTAACCCTGGAATCAATATCTACATCTTTTGGGTTTGTTATGAGCGGGAAATGAAGCTGTTTATCTGACCAGTCGGAGCCAGAACAACAGAGGAAGCAGGAGAGAGAGAAAGGTGATCTTCCCCCTCACCTCACCCCTCCTTCTTTAGTCTGTTATTAAGACGACTGCCAACACAAAGTGAACAAGCTGTTTAGTCTGTAAGTATCCAGCCTTATAATCTTCCCTGTTAGAACAAGTGCGCCTGCCCATGGGGTGTGATTACTTCGTGATGAATATCAAAACAAGTGAAAGAAATGGCAGTATTTCAAAACACTGCCCGAGTGAAAGAAGAGCGGTGTGGAAAGATGAACCATTGAATAAAGTGTTTTACGACAAGGTAAAATTACTGTTTTTGTCAACGGAGTCTGGTGTATTTGGCAAGAGCGATATAGCTGCTGTTTCTGGGTAAACAAAAAGGATTTAACTCTTTAACAAAAAGGTCTATCTCTGTAGGGATCTTTTATTTTATTCACTGTTACAAAAGCAGCATGTGTATACATTCAGTAACGGTATACCTTCAGCTGCTAACGTAGCATGGAAGTGTTGATGTGCCGTACTCTGCTAATGTTAACTAGACAGGTTTTTACGTAGAAATGTTATGTTTCAAAAACGTATATGTCCTTTCAACCTCTTCGAGTAACGAGTATCACTATTACTCGTGCTCCAGGACCAAAGTTTAACCACGACCAGCTCGAAATCCACAAAGCCATTTCATGACAGTCAATGGAGCACAGCTGTATAGTTGTCGAACTCTGGTCGGAGCTGGCCGATGCTACGATATGATTGGCCAGTCTGTGTTCGAGGGGTGGTACTAGTCAATTCAGACACTTAAATGAAGTGGCCTGTATGGATTGTAAATATAGTGCACTATTTAGTACATCAGGAGTGATATTGGAGTACACGTTTATAGGACATCTAGTTTCTCTCTTACCACGTGGTTGGTGCGGTCTCTGATGGGCTGGTACCCCGGTGCAGGAATGCACTGCTCGGCGTGTCCGTTACAGAAGCAGCTTCCCTTCACTATCAGGTCGTAGATGGCAAAGTGGCGGGTGGGAAGAGCTTCGTGGGCGGAGGCGAGGTCTTTGGCCTGGCAGGGACACGACTGCTGCTTCAGCAGTCGGATTCGGACGTTGGTCACCCTCAGCTGCTGCTGGCCCTCCACCCCGAACGGATCCAGGGACTCCCACTTTGGGAGGGTGCGGTAGATCACCTGTTAGTCAGAGAGAGAAATCAGATGTCATCATTTTATAATGAATCAAGTCTCATTTTAATAGGCTAAACATTTTCCAGGCAGCAAAAGACACAACAGAAATCTGCAATTCAGGGATCCTTGACTTTGCTCATTGTGATAGACGAGACTCAATCTGCAATTTTTGGGGAACCCTGTAGACAGGTTCCTGTTCAATACCTTAAATGGCTTTAATTTAGCCAAATACACAAGTGCTTATGACTGTGTCCCTTTAAGTTTTGAGGCTGTTGGAAGAAATAAAAGTGGCAGATCAAGAACTTTTCTTTAGGCTTGTGAAGGTGACTTGTCAAACTCATACAGGCTTAGTTCTCCCTTCAGAGGGTGGAGTTGTTTTGTTGGGCTTTATGGTTTCCCCCCGGTCTTTGGTTTACTTTAGCTTTATTCCTTTAAATACGGAAAAGAATAATACAATTCTTAATGGCACAAAAGAGAGGATGGGACGCTGTTCTCTCTGGCGTGATTTAGAGGGATTAGACGGGCGTATTCAGCGGCACAATCAGGTTCATTGACGCTTCTCATGTCACTACATCTGTCACTTTAATGGGGGTTTGTTTTGGTATCATTTGTTCTCTAAACTATGACCTTACACCCCGCCGTCATTGACTACTTCCTCACGTGACCATGAGGGCGCTGGGTGTCCTTAAATGAGTGCACCCAACCTTTCTCCCCCTCTCTCTCCCTCCCTGTCTGGTCCCTGGACATCCTTCAAATCGAAGATCCCTTTATAGGCCGCCTGCCATCACCATGGCTACTGCTGCCACTAGCAACCAACACTGCTGTTGTTGTCGGGGTGAAAAAGTTGGTGTCTGCCCCAACTCTCGCTGTGAAAGAAATGTGTGTTTGTAGTGTGTTTCTTTACAAAGTGTGTGTTGTTGTCGCTGGCTGTCATTGATATCATTGGACGAGTAGTGAGAGTGTTTATGTGTGTGTGTGTTTTCTTTGGTTGAAGCAAGATGCGAGCAAAAAGCCCCCATGCGGCTCGCTCATTGGCCGGATGACTGGCCTAGAGTGTGATGGGAGGAGCACTATTAATTTCCCTGTTGTTGGAAAAGGTCGCGGGGTCACGGCATTGTGGTCCACAATTAAGAGAACACGACAAATAGGACGAGGGGCGCCGGTCCGCGGGAGAGCACGGAGAGCAGGGCCAGACAAAGACGGGGACGGAGATCCAGATTCACATAACTCAGCGCCGGACAAAAGGCCCGCGACAGCCCAGTGACACCACAGCAACACCAGCACACACACACAACCACACTGGCATGCACATAGACATCAGTATCGTGTTTTCCTTTACGCAACATTAATTCCACACCAGGCCTTCTTGGAGCTTTTACTACACGATGATGCCTCGTTGTTTTCCTCTGAACGTGGAGACAAAATATTGTTCGCAAATATGCTGATGAGACCCACGTTTATGTTAATCTGAACCCTAAGTCTCCCCGATGTGGCCAAGCAAAATGAAGAAAGTTTAACTAATCAAGGAATTTATGTGTGTTTATTTATGATTTAAAAAAATAATATTATAATGAAATTGTGGTGAAAATCTATTGTTTTGCTCACACACTCACTTATTGCTTGTTAAACTATATTTAAAACACTACGTTGCACATTCAACTTCTTATGTTGCCTTTCCTTTTGTCGCTTCTCTTTTTATTACATGAAGCATTTTATGATTTGCAAGAGTACTTTACGACATAATATACTATGACTTTTTTCTTAAACTTTATTTGCCATACTATACTATGACTTTTTATGACTTTTTTCGCCATACTATACTGTTTTGGACTGAAAGCGACTACCAGACGGCAGTAAAACGTCCGCCTAAAAAGTGCTGTATAAAGTTAAACAAAATTATTTCTATTCTATTGTCATATTCTACTGAAATGGCATGTGTTGAACAAATAAATATTATAAATATAATACGTGTTTTCAGTCCAAAATGGCAGCCTTTGCTTATATACTCTTTGACTATACTATGACTTTTTTTTACTGTAAATTAAAGTAAACAGTGTCTTCTTACAGCACAAAACATAACTTTTGGATGGAGGTGCATCTCTTGCACGGGTGAGACGTGGCCAGTGATGGACGTGTAAAGTTTTAGCTGCGCTATGGAGCAAACGTTTTCACGAGCAGGTCTTCATTTTCTGTATATCTTAAACTCTACAAGGAAGCACACGCACAAGCATGCGACACGCTCTTTCATGTTTCTACAGTTGGTGGTTGTAACATGCAAAAACAATGTAGCTATGTC
The DNA here is from genome assembly GCA_916701655.1 of Sebastiscus albofasciatus. Classification (NCBI taxonomy): domain Eukaryota; kingdom Metazoa; phylum Chordata; class Actinopteri; order Perciformes; family Sebastidae; genus Sebastiscus; species Sebastiscus albofasciatus. Next base: position 15,434 of record CAKAOI010046995.1, read on the forward strand.
CCAACAAAAACCAGGAACGAATAAGACTGACAAAAATTGATAAATGATGCAGGTTTCAAAATACTTTGCAAATGTTTTATGAGAAAGGAAATGCATTCTTTGGGTTTGTTGGGCCTCAGGGAGACTCACAATGTGTTTTAGTGACTATAAACATTTATACTGGAATTTGTTTACAAGAGAACTCCACAGGGAACCTTTAACTGAGTTTATAAGCTATTTTAAACTCTCACTGTCACTGCTACTGTGTCTGATGCTTTTGCTCCATGGAGGATATTAATCAGTATAATTATTAAAGTGTTGAAATACCTGCCATCTAACATATGCAACAAATTTCAGTCCAAATGAGGCACATTTTAAATTCAGTCCATCTGCTTCCTGAGGCAGTGGGTTCACTGTGGGCCATGTGTCCACTTCAGGCTGAAAAATAAAAGTAAGTCTGGCTTAAACAGGCGTAATTCCATCAAAGCACTGTGGACTGTAATCTGGTAAACAGGCACAATGGGCATTGATGGAAGGAGAAAGACGGAGAGGGAAACGGAGAGGGGGGATGGGTGTCTAGCCAACAGTACCAACATCCATCAGAGCAACGGCACTTCCTTCCCAGCAGACAGACGGAGAGCCGACTGTATGTGTTTATCTGAAAGGGCACGGACAAGTGTATGTGTATGTGTGTGTTTGAGTGTGTTCAAGGAACTGTGGAAAAGAGAGGGAATATGTGTGTTGGCTGGTCTGCCTCCCTCTCTTCCCTAAGGAGGTCAGTCTCTACAACAAACACTCACATTCTTCCAGCCCAGCTGACCTGATAAATAAGACAAGAAAAACCCAGCTCACACACACACTCCACCTTTTCCCCACATTACAGGTGAACACGAAAAGCTTCCAGCGCAAGAGATGACATGCTTTTTTTTTTGCTGCAGGAGAAAGAAGAGAGCCTGAAAGCTGAGAATACCTGCCATCTGTTAACCTGAGCCAACAGCAATCCCACACATTAAATCAAGTTGTCAAGGTGATATGTCTTATTTACTTTGCTTTAGTATTACACTGTTTTACTATTTGTCTTACTCCGAAGCAGTGGAAGGTAATTCTTCCTAGGCTGACTGCTTTATTAGGCTTCATGACATGAAGTTCATTCTAAAAATTGATGATAAGATTATTTTTATTACTGGTTTTCAATTCATTAGTAGTGTATGACGGACGGGTTTCTTGTATGCAAACATTACTGGGTGCACGCGCATTCAGGGGCCAAAACCGCTTTGGCAGTCGGTAACAATATTGCAGTCAACTGTTGTAATCAACGTAGCTGTCGCATTGTTGTACATTGTACATTCTTGTTGACTATACTAGATCCCTGCAGAGTCCAACCACCAGATAGCTTTATCATATGACGTATTAGTATGAGATTTGTTTATCATTATCACCTGTTATGTGTTATGAAATGGGTAACGTTAGATCAGACATAAGTGTGATTTGACTTGAGGGACCAGAGTCTGATCGGAGTTGAAGTTACGCAAGTCCCTCTTGATGGCCGCCGCCAGACACTTTTTCCTCAGCGATTCCTCAACAGGTATAATGTTAATATAAAATTGGAGACTTGGATTTTAGTCTTGTAATTAGTACAACCAGTCACACAGCAGCTCTTTGTATGTTGGGCAGGTGAACATTAACATTAGACCCCTGAAGGCTGCACAGAAACCCGTCTATATGCTGACATATGTCCATTACAAGTCTTCCAAATAGCTTCTTATGTTTAGGCGACGGTGCAAATCAAAAGATATTATACAGTATTTACAACGAAAACTGGCATTTTGGGGAGGGGGCATTTTTGCTTGATAAATGATTATGAAAATGTATTCCTTTTTTTGTCGAGTCTGTTCAACTTACTAAGTGATAGTAAGTTCGATGAATATTAAGTTGTTTTCTTGTTTAAAAAGTATTAATCATTGGTTTTCTGAAAGATTTAGATTTCAATTAACACTTTGTTTGTCTTTAATCATGTTGATTAACAATTATAGGTTAATTTCCATATTCATTCGCCATGACAACTGAGCAAACTCCATCCACTGATGAAGGCCACAAGATGCAAGTGAAATCTCCAGAAAATATCCAGTAAGTGGCAACAATGTTTTGTCCAACTGTCAATAATCAATAAATAAACTAAATTACAGGTGCCCTGAATAGCTGTAAGTCTGGGGAGGTTCATATATAATAATGGTGGTGCATATTAATGCTTATAAATTCTCCTCATTTTTGTACATGAAACACGGAGGAAATGAGGTACTACTTCCCTAAAACACACACTTGTACATACAGCACAATACAAGGCTTTGTTGTCATCACCTTGCACAGGCCACCGACTGTTTAACCATCATTATAGGTGACGTACAATCACAACAAAAGCACGCAGGAGCATAAAGAGTGAGAGCAGCTGCAGGTCTGTCAGAGCGCTACTTGACCTCTTTTAACCTCCAGATCATCAGTTGAGGGGTAAAAGGTCGAAGGTCATGCTGCCAGCACAGGTAGCTGAGACATGCAGAAACCGACATGTGAAGCACAGAGTCGGAGAGAGAGAGAAAGAAGGGAAAACAAGTTGCTATTTTTCACACCCTCGTGCACAAAAGGTGGAGAGAAAATCATGTAATAAATGCACGAAAGTGTTTTTTATCTTACATGCACATTCGAACAAACCAAGGATACACGTGCAAAGAAATAGAGCAGGAGCACATAGAGAAAGATTTACGATACAGCAGTAGAATAAGGCCATAACAGCTGAATACTTGGAAGGAGTCGTAGCAGCGTAAACACACATTACATACGAGAGCACCGCAGGGAGTCCGGAGCAGCACCACGCTTGGCATGCGCCTCCACACACATCTGCCGAGCAGCTCCCGACACACACTGCTTCAATTAAACATCAATGGACTTCAGGAAGCCCTCTCGTGCTACAGTCAAAGCACGCCTATTAAACACTCACTCATGCACGCACACACGCACGCACTCGCAGAGCTTCCCCCACCTGGCTGAGCTCTGCTTTCATTCTGCTCAGTCGTATGACTCTTGTATGTTGCGTGACTTACTGCAGGCAGGACTGAATTTGTTCCAATGATACACTTTAAATCACTTTGTTTAAGAAAGGAATGAGCCTACTGTCTGTATTATGGTTTACCTGCCATACACGGCATGTGTGATATGACATAATTAACAATTCATTCGTAGAGGAAGAAAAAAAGCCGAGCAGGAAACTCTCCGTCACCTCCCTTCAGCGTTTCACTGCAGGTGTGTATCTGCCCTCCGTTCCACCTGCGTCAACCTGTTTTCTGAGTGATCAGACTGTTTGGATTGAGAGAAATGGTGCGAATTCAACCAAGACTTGATACAAATCTGATCATCCAAAACGATTCTGGCAGGTAGTCAAATTGTTGTCACTACGGTCAAATACCTGTGTTGTGGTTTTAGAAAGAGAAATTCTACTTTGTATACTAAGTTATTATTACTTAACATGTAGTTTATAATATATATATATCACTCGTTACCATTATTTACAACAAACTGCTACTTGTTTGAGCTCTTTCCAATCCTTAAAGGTTGACTCCATCTCTGTTCTTTTATGTTTTTTCTTTTATTGTAAACGCCATTTTTTAATGTCTGATGTAAAGGTAAGAGACATGCAGCTCCCTGCTCACCTCTCCACGGTTGCAGGGATAAGCCCCGGAGTATTTGGAGGTGCAGGCGGCCCCGTCCCGGCCCACGTCTGCCTTTCCCTCCTCCATCCCGAAGGCGGCGCTGCAGTTGCCGGCATAGTACTGCAGCATCTTCCACGTTCTCCCAAAGTCCTGCGACCGCTCCAGGGTCATGGCGGCGGGCCTCGGCGAGCGAAACACTATGATGAGATGTGTGAAGTAGAACTCCGCCTCCAGGTCCAGCTGCACCGTCTCAGACTCAGACCCCTCCGCCGACTGCCACCAGGTGTTGGGGTGACGGAAGGAGGAGTCGGACATGGCCCCGGCCAGGTGGGACAGGAGAGGCAAGCCGGCGTTGCATTTGGCGCACTTGGCGGCGCTGCAGGCCAGGTTGGCGTTGGGATCGGAGTAGGAGCAGTAGAGCTCGGTGCCATTGTTGCCACAGACAGTTTGCGTCAGGACCCGGCGACCCAGGGCTAAGTTACCCATGCGGGGGTTGCAGGCTCGGCTCTCACAGCGAGGGGCCACACCTGCACGAAACACCTCCACCGACAGACCTGGATGGATGGAGAGAAAAAAAGAGTTTACACGTGTACTTGGCAAATATGAGGTGACATAACAGCTTTCTAGAGAAAACAAGAAAAAAAGAGTGAAAGCGTGGGTGTCAGGTGGGTGTGGCACTCATTATACCTCAGCTTAAAGGGTCAATTCACCCAAATCACACACCTCTAGTGGTAGTTAACCATGCAGATAGTAGGCTACCTGTCCACATTTTGAGATTTCTGAAAGAAATTTTACTTAAACTCAGCACTGAGGCATTAAAATAGCACTAAAACCATCCATACAAGTCACCGGGACTGTTACTTAGGTAGGAAGGTGGAAGTAGGAAGTGAAAAAAAACCTGAACAAATGAAACCAAAACTATCTGCATGGCTAGAAAACACTAAAGGGAAGTGAGAATGGGTTTTTTTTTGTAATTTGGGTGAATTTTATGGAGGACGGAACCTGCCACAAAAATGAATGAATAAATAAATAAATGACTCCATAAATAATAAGTATAATAATGATATTAGGTTTGGGAAAATAAATAAGGGGTGAAATGCAAAGGAAAAATCATGCATAAATAAATAAATACATACATAAATAAAGTCATACATTAAAAAATTAATTTAAAAAAAAGCAAAATAAAAATAAAAATTAATAAATACATAAAATAAATGGAAAATTGAACAGAATATTAAATAAATAAGGAAATTAATACAGAGATAAAAATAAATAAAGAAGCAAATCAAAACAGAAACATATATTAATGTCACATTTTATCAATTAATTAATGTTACATTTATTTTTATATTATTTCTGTATATGACATACTTCTGTATGTTATTGAGTCATTTATTTATTTATTCTTTTATTTTTTATTTTTTTTGGCAGGTTCTGTCCTCCATAGAATTTAACTAAATTCAGATTTTAAGAAGAAGAGCAATCCAAATGACCAGAAAACCTATTTAAGGAAACTCTTCCCATCTAAACTGATCATTTTGTGTAACAATTGAGCATATTAAACAATCATAGCCAGCATTCAATGCCTCACTTTGACCATAGAAATGTAATACTTATAGGTTTAAGTGAACAGACACATCTGAATCTCAGTAACAGTAACAGAGTATGTGTGAGAGTGAGTGGGCAAGCTGAGGGTGACTCAGTGTGTGTCAGTGTGTACACAAGTGATTTACCTCGATGGGAAATGTTATGCAAAAGGGATAATAGGGGCATTGTGCACCTGCCTGCCGCAGACTGCAGCCAGCGTGGACTCTAACACAGACAAAGTTTGGCAGCTCTGTGAGGATGAGCAGCATTCAGACGCCTTCCAGACGCTCTGCAAAGCCCCCGAGGGCCACAGTGTCATCTTCCACTGTGGATTTATTACCCAAAACCTGGAGCTCGCTTTGTTTTTCAATGTCAGTGACTTCACAGATAAGACTCATATTAAATCTGAATTAGTGAACTTTTGCACTTTTCTGAAGGGATGTTCTTTGTTAGACTGGAGTTCAGGCTGAATTACATAACTGTCTGTATAGTGGGGAGGTCATGAGGGGAAACCTTTAAACTGAATAACCATTCTGTGTTCATTAACAGGATGTAAACTAATAAATAAGAGTTGAATAATTTAATCTGACAAGAACTTAAATAACTAATTTGGGAGATCTAAAAAGAAAAATCATGCAGAAATAAATAAATACATACATAAATAAATACATTAATTAAAAAAATTAATGCAAAATAAAAAAATATATATATAAAAATAAATACATAAAATAATTGGAAAATTAAATGGAATATTAAATAAATAAGGGAATTAATACAGAGATAAATAATCAAAACAGAAATATCTATTTATGTCACATTTTATCAATTAATTAATGTTACATTTATTTTTTATATTATTTTTGTACATTCAATGACATATTTATGTATTTATTGAGATAAATCACAACTCTTATGTTTTTAATACCAAACTTCCATCCAAATCTGAGGCATTTAACTACAATGAGGCACACACACATCATCTACTGTTGTGTGTCTCCTATAGAGGTTAATATGGAAAAAAATGTAGTTCATAATTTTGAATCAGCTCTAAACTTCTAATACATGTGGGTGCATGTGTTTAGAAATACAAAGTAGAAACTCTTCCAGTGAGAGGTTAAATTGCATTAAAGGAGTTCTGCATTGCTGCACCAGTGACAATAACAATAGGATGTTAGATGTATTAAAAAAAAAAAAAAAAAGCACTAACCTGCATCTGACAACAAGGCCAGGCTGATTGCAAATAAAATCAACATATCTTCTTGTTGAAAAAGGAATAATCCGAAATAAAGTGTGAGAATCCGCTGGAGCTATTCAGATATAAAGTATGCAAAAGACAAGTGCGTAGCTTCAGATCCAGTGTGGACTTTCTCTTTCACTCAGCTGCGATCCAATGAGCCGATAGAAGAAGCAACATGATCCCGGACGGTGTGTGGTGATGATGTCCTGCAGAGAGAGGAGGAGGAGAGGACTGGAGGTGAAGTGAACGGGTCTCTGCTCGTCTGCTGCTTCTGGACCTGCAGCGTGTTTCATTTCCCTGCAGTGTGATTCCTGCTGCTGCTGCTGCTGCCCTATGAGGAGCACAGAGATGGGAGCTGTGTAGTGACAGCAGCAGCAGCAGCTCCGCCTCTCATCCACATTTCTCCTCTCATTTAAAGGAACATATTCCAGTTTGTGGTGCAGCAGCAGCAGCATGGAGACATGGACATGGATGGAGCCCACAACCTGCTGGGGGCTCCCACATGATGAGGGTCCATGAGGAACCTCCAAGGGGGAGTTCAGGTAGTCCAACAAGATGAGGATTAAAAGGTGTCTAATGAGTTTTAAAAAAGAAATATAAAATAAAAATGTATTAAAAAAAATAAATACATACAGTAAATAGAAAATTAAACAGAATATTAAATAAATAAGGGAATTATTACAGAGATAAATAAATAAAGAAGCAAATCAAAATAGAAATATCAATTTATTTTATCAATTAATTCATGTTACATTTATTTTTAATATTACTTTTGTACATTCAATGACATATTTATGTATTTATTGAGTCATTTATTATTTATTTTTAAATTTTTTGGCAGGTTCCGTCCTCAATACAATTTAGCTAAATGCAGTTTTTAAGAGGAAGAGCAATCCGAATTGCCAGAAAACCTATTTGAGGAAACTCTTCCCATCTAAACTGATCATTTTGTGTAATAATTGAGCATATTAAACAGTCATAGTCTGCATTCAATGCCTCACTTTGACAAGATAAGAATTAAAAGGTGTCTAATGAGATGTTTAACTCCATCCAACAGTATAAACTTCTCAGTTTGAGTATCTGGCATCCCCTTACAAAAAAAACAAGTTTATTTATAAGTATGCTATTCTTTTAAACTTAAAATAAGAGAGTATGCTTTCAGATTACTTTTTATGTACTTATCAGAGATAAACTTAAAATTATGCTTAAGTATACTTGGCTTATACTGACAAGTATACAGAATTGTTTAAGTGTACTTGGCAAGTGAAAGGTCCAAGTATACTTGGCTTATACAGAAAAGTATATAACTAATTAACTAACAGCATACCTATAAGTTCACTTGTAGTATAGTTCACTTCATAATATAGTTGCAGTATATAATACATGTTAGATGTAAACTAGTTGTGTACTCAAAGTTTACGATCCTAACACTTAAAGTACTCTTTAAAGTATACTTTCATAAACTAAAAAGTGGGCCAATTTCTGTGAATATGACATAATAAAGTATTATTCATATAATAAAGTATCCTCCAAAGTAAAAAATTTTCATTCAGAGAAAAAAGTGCACAAGTATTATCAACAAAATGTATTTACATTTTCAAAGTAAAAGTCCTTGCCCCTGTGAGTGATGTACAATTATATGTTACATTGTTATTAGTAATGCATCATGATGTAGCATTTTAATGTTAATGTTAAGGTATACTTGCAATTGCACACATAATATACTAGTTTAATCTAACATTTTACTAACTCATAATACGTTTCCGTATGTAACTATATACACATTCCTGTACTTCACCTCTATCATATTACTACCAGGTGACATAACAGAGTGAGGGACCCCCCTACAGACCACGTGGAGTCTGATGAAAAGCTGACATGGGGCGTAAATGAGTGCTCATATCCACATTTCTGACTAATTGGCTTTGGATGGAGAGACACACAGACTGATGATGCTGCTGACGCACTTCAGATTACACCAAATTGGTTGCTCGGCTGCGGCTTTTGTTGACAACATTGTTGGTGTCCATACAAAATCAGTGAAATATGCAAGCCAATAAAAATGGCAAGCTTTTTAATTCCAGTTCCACATGGCTGTCTACTCCCAACAATGACTGCTTAACAGCCCATAAAAAGAAGAAAAAAGAGGGTATTCAAATATGGAAAAATGAGGCTTTAAACTGCCACAACTTAGTAGTGACAAACTTCAGCTTGTGTCCCAACACTGTGCAGGCTGCAGTGCGCCACCCTGTGCTCAGTAATGGTACAAATTAAAGAAAAGTGATGTTAGAAAACTGCTCTTTCCACTCCGGCCCATTTGGGTCAAGCTCCACTGAACACAGCATGGCTTTGGCTTCTCTGTCTGCTGTGTAATCGGACCATGACCTGCTTTCTGTGCATCTGAACCGTGTCCAATAAGCAGTGAGCCAAATGAAACTATCTCACCTGTTCACTTTGTTCTGTCTGTCCTGCTGCACTCATTGGTCCTTAAAACTAAAAGATTTAAACTCCTTTAAACCCCCTGTTTCCAAGTTAACCACCTTCTGGCTGTAGCTTCATGCAGCATTCAGACATCTCATCTAACTCTTGGCAAGAAGGCCAATAAGCCTGAACTGTCTGTCAAACAGTGGACTTTAGCACACAGCTGGGGAGGTTAGTGATCCCATAACTTTACACTTCCTGCAGTTCATCCTCTCCTCAGACCCACTTAGTGATGATTCTTGTCTCTCTGCTCTCCTCTGCAGACTTCAAAGAGCTGTTGGTTTGGCATCAGACTGGAATGATCCGACTGGCCTCTACAACAAAGCCGTCTTCCTCTAATTGATGATACCAACAAGTAAAAGGCTTTGCATTTCCTCTTGGTCATTGTTTGTCTCATTGTGGTTGTTTTGCATCTCTTTGTGGACACTTTTTCGTCTGTGTTACCATATTCTTTTGCATCACTTTGTAACCACTTTGCATATCATTATGGTCATTTTCGCACCTCTTTGTGTCTCTTTGTGGTTATTTTGCGTCTATGTGGTTGTTTTGTGTCTCTTTGAGGTCGTTTTGCATGCCTTTGTGGGTGCTTTTTTAGGTCATTTTGCATTACTTTGTGGATGCTTTTTGTCTCTTTGTGGTTGTTTTGAGTCTCTTTGAGGTTGTTTTGTTGCTCTTTGTGGTCGTTTGCATCTCATGGTAATTTTTTGTCTCTTTGTGGTCGTTTTTCATCACTTTATGGACACCTTTTGTCTCTTGGTTGTTTTGTGTCTCTTTGAGGTTGTTTTCTGTCTCTTTTTGGTCGTTTTGCATGACTTTGTGGATGCTTTTCATCTCTCTGTGGTCGTTTTTCATCTCTTTGTGGTTGGTTTTTTTTATATCTTTGAAGTTGTTTTGTGCCTCTTTGTGGTCATTTTGCATCTCATGGTCATTTTTGTCTCTTTGTGGTTGTTTTTCGTCTCTTTCTGGCCATATTTCAAAACTTTGTGGACGCTTTTCTTCTCTTTTTGGTTGTTTTGTGTCTCTGTGGTCATTTTGCATCACTTTGTGGACGCTTTTCGTCTTTTTGTGGTTGTTTTTTATCGCTTTGATGTTGTATTGTGTCTCTGGGATCGTTTTGCATCTCTTGGTAATTTTTTGTCTCTTTGTAGTTGTTTTTCTTCTCTTTGTGGTTGTTTTATGTCCAGTGTCTCTTTTTGGTCGTTTTGCATCTCTCTGTGGTAATTTTTTGTTTCTTTGTGGTCACTTTTGTCTCTTTGTGATAGTTTTTTGTCTCTGTAGTTTTGTGTCTCTTTGTGGTCATTTTCCATCTAGTTGTGGTAATTTTGTGTTTCTTTGTGGTCGTTTTTTTGTCTCTTTGTGGTTGTTTTGTGGCCAGCGCCACCCCTGGCCACCGCTCTGGCCCTGCCCCTGCTCTCAACATACACCCACACACGCATTGTTATCATGCCATAACTGACACAGTGACTGACTGACGGATTGGTTAATTACACAGAGGACAACTCAAAAAGGAGAGAGAAGAAAAATAGGCTAAATGATGTAAGGACAGGAGTATTTCAAACATGCAAAGAAAGCTCTAGTGCAATTTCAGAGGAATTTTCTGACAGATCCCAGCCCCTCACTGCAGGAAGTCAGATGTTAGTTTTATTCAGAGTATCAGGTTTGAACTTGTTGGACGCTTTAGTAACAGTTGAATGCTTCAACGCAGAAAAATGGGTGAAATCTTCAGACTGTTTGTGCCTGGGGAGAAACAGCTGCCCAGACAAAGAGCCAGCACGACCCAGATATGACACTTTTTGCTCATAAACAGGTCCGAGTTTATGATTTTACTTCGGCGAGATTCATGTTGGAGTGAATATCCTATAGAGCAGGTATTGCACATACAGTATAATATAGTTCAAGTGAGGGTAGATAGAGAGATTGACAGTGATGCTGGATATACGTCAGAAGAAAAATGATAAGACTTGATTTTCATTGGACTTTAACTTAAAGTAATCATATGACGAATGTTAAAAGAATTCAACCATATAATGATGCCAACCACCATAACACACCTCATAAAGTAATATAAGGTCACTTTAAACTCACTTCTGAGGATCACAGACTCACTTTCAGTTGGTACAGGTAGAAATTAAACTTTTCCTGATTATACATTTACTTAAGTAAGATTTTAGATGCTGGACTTTTACTTTTAATACTTAAAGTATATTTTCCTGATTATACATTTACTTAGGATAAATAAATAGATAGATAGATAGTAACTTTATTGATCCCGTGGGAAAATCAAGTCTCCAGCATCACAGTTCCATAGTGCAAAACATGTTAGTAATAAGGCAATAAAAACGTTAGTAGTGCAAAGTACAAAGCACAAAAAAATATATCAGATATAAAAATACAAGGAGATGAAGAAAACTGTTAAAACTGAATATAGTGCAGGGTAACAACTGTGATACATGACTATTAAAAAAGTGAATATAGTGCAGAAGAGACTGTTAAAAATGAAGTAAAATTTTAGATGCTGGATTTTTACTTTTAATACTTAAAGTGTATTTTCCTGATTATACATTAAGTAAGATTTTAGATGCTAGACACATCTTTTATAGTAGTAAAGTGAGTTTCCAGTATTATACACTGCAGTGTGACCTCCTCACCACCAGGGGGGGACAGTACATGAAAACAACTCCTCTGACGTCAGAGTGACATACTTCCTGTTCGGCGGTGAACTTCCTGTTCGGCGGTAAAGCGTGTTTGCTGCTTCACGAAGAACAAACGTTTGAGACGAAAATACATCAAGTTTATTAACTCCCAGACCTCATTAACTACAACAGACATGGCGAGTATACCTTAATGTTCAACTATCAACGCATTAGATGTTTTAGTGGGGTTTGTTTTCACTCTAGTAGAAGATAATAGAGTATATGATAGTTAGCATTAGCTACATTAGCTTCTTATTCATGCTATGGAATGAATGGACAACTCACTTTAAGTGTTAAAATGCAATATTTATTGACTTAAACAGTGATACTGTCGACTTAACCGTTTAGTTAATTTACTGTGGTTATTATGCAGCCTTTTGTTTGAGTTTGGGTGGATTTCTGTGGAGGGAAAGTCACCAGACTCCATTAGAAAAACATATAATTTAACAAGCATCGCGATATACTGTCACCACTAGTTTTAACCATTGTTGCCTGTTTGAATTATCTGGCTGTAACATCACCCAGCTTCATTTACTGCCTGTTTGCTGAAAACACGATTTGTATCAAAGAATAAAACATTGTAACTTGCACACTTTACTAATGTATATAGTATGTATATAGTGTTTTGCACACTTTGCTAATGTATGTAGTATGTATATAGTGTTTTTCACAATTTGCTAATGTATATAGTATGTATGTAGTGTTTTGCACACTTTACTAATGCATATAGTGTTTTGCATACTTTGCTAATGTATATGGTATTTTGCACACTTTGCTAATGTATGTAGTGGGTTATTATTTATGCTAGTTGTAGCAGTCGGGTATATTTAAAGTGTATTCCAATATTTATTCACATTTTGTAAATATTTTATGTAAATATTAACTTGGTATCGTTCTACCTACCGTTATCTTATTTACAGCAATACACATTCGCTTCAGAGAGATTTGAAAGAACTAACTGATAAAATGTCTTATGCTGAATTTACTATTACAACATCACATCAGAAAATGTCATTACATGCATGTTTTCATTTGACATGTTGGTGATATGCTGAGCTACAGTTATTTGGCAGATTTTTTAAACTAAATTTGGCATGAGCTGTGCTATTTAGAGAACAAGATTATTTACAACCATAATTAATACCCTGGGTAGTGTTGGTGATTGTTGTCACAATATATGTAAACTGTGTAAAATAATCCTTTTTTCTCTCAATAGAGTTTACCGCTGAACCCTAAGCCATTCCTGAACGGCCTGACAGGCAAACCAGTGATGGTGAAGCTGAAGTGGGGCATGGAGTACAAGGGCTACCTGGTGTCTGTGGATGGGTACATGAATATGCAGGTAAGAGCAGTTTATTGTATTGTATGCCTTGTTCCTATACCAATGTTATTCATATGTGCTATCCTTGCTTGCACAGAGAGCAAAATTTACTAAAGTTCTTTTGGGATATTGTGGCATTTTTTGACCCACAGGTAAATAAAACATAATGCATTTATGTTCATTTCACATTTTAATTTTGATACATTTTTTGTTGACATTTTGTTATTGCACACTTTCCACCTCATGTGAAGCCCCAAGAGTCATTTCACAAACAAAATGTTGGAGGAATTATGCATTACAAGTAGGACTTCCCCTTCTTAGTTGATTAATGGACCAATCAGTCGTTTTGATCTTAGTCAAATAAGATTGCTTTAGTCAATCAGTAATTTTTTTATGCTCTTTCATGCTGAATGCCTTATTTCCAAGAAAAGTATGAGCACATCTCTGGTAAACACAAGATTTAAAGTTGTGCTTTTGTGTGATTCTTTGATACACTCTCTTTCTCTCACACACACTGAGTTTCTCCACAATCGACTAAGAATTTCTTTGGTCGAGGACAGCCATAATTACAAGCTCCAGAGCTTCCATTCGTCCTTAATGTGAGCAGCGACTTGTGAACATATTTTTCTTTAACAAGAAACTAATTACAAAAGTACTTTTTGTACATCAAGTTCATTTCAGTCTACAGAGTCAGAAAGAGTGCTCCCTTTTTACAACAACATAATGTATTGGGTGTAATTTGTGGTAGTACCCGCACACTCCGTCCATAAAAGTAGGATCTTTTAAAAGATCCTTTATCCTCCTGTACTTAAATAGTACTGTGACTATTTTTTCACATTATACGTACATCTCACAGTTGCCAGCATCTCTGTTTTGTGCAGAAATCTTTTTAATCATTTATTAGGATTTTATTATCCCAAGCCGTACCATTCTATCAGTGCGAACAAGCATCTACCTTCTTATTTTTGACGACGTCATCAATGCCGTATGGGATTCAACCATGCAAATACACCCTTATGGGTAGCCTCCTGACCTTTTTATGTTTACTTGTTTTCCTGACAGCTGGCAAACACAGAAGAGTATGTGGATGGAGCATTGGCGGGACATCTTGGTGAAGTTCTTATCAGGTATGTTATAAATATCTTTATTCCATAACTCGTTCAGTAGAGACTTCTTTATTATAATAACTTAATTTTACATTTATTCAACAAGTTTATGTAAAGTAAGATAATGATGTTTTTAAGGGGAAAACAAGTCTATGTAGTAATACAATGAAAAGAGCACTTTTTTTGCTAAACAATACAAAGAAAGTTCTTTTTATGGCTCAGTCCTTTAAGATTAATAACAACATCAACTGACCCGTGTTAATAATTAACGTTTCATTTTTGAAAGAAATCATTGGTGGAAGCAAAAGGAGCACTACATGATCAACCCATTGTGCTTCTGTCTTTTTGTTTTGTCACTTTTCATACCCACAGGTGCAATAACGTTTTGTACATCAGAGGTGTAGAAGAAGAGGAGGAAGACGGAGAAATGAGGGAGTGATGTTGGTGAAGAAGACTCTGCCCTGTTGTGTGACTGTACCTCGTAGTTGAGTTGATGTATGTTTGTGTTTTCACCATGTGAAACAATGAACGATTGGGGTTTAGGTTAACTTTTTTCGAGCAGTTTTGAAAATGATTTTTTTTTTTTACTGTATTTGTTAGGCCAATTTTATGTTGTCAGTTTGTAATACAGACACAATAAAATGATTATTGTACCCTTTCTTAAACCTGATTGTTGTGTTTTTTGCATGTGATGTCTAACAGAAGTAGTATGTGTAAATGAGTGCTGCAGGAATGAGTCCTAAAAACATTTTTGCACTTCCGGTTCCCTTGTCTCGAAGGGTCGTGTGTAGAAGGTAACCCGCAAATTGCGAAAACTCGCAAAAATGTGCAAAGACTCGCTGCCTGGCGACCTATCCTCACCATAACCATTTGGGGTTGATTCCTTAACCTTATGCATCTCACAAGTTTCCCAAATTTTGGGTTACTTTCTAGACACGACCAAACAGTCAATGGGTTTTTGGTTAGATGCTTGAAATAAGGTCTGTGGTTAACACAAGATGAAGAGATTTTAACGTTTTTTTTCTACGATATAAAATACATAAGTAAAAATCACACTTGTGCATTTTGAAGCTTTTACCTTTTTCCTATTTAATCTGGTTAAAAGTTCTTCAATGTCGACGTGATATTGTTTTGTCTATTTTCTTTTTATATATACAGTATATATTTTCTGTAACTATTAGTACTGTTTCTCGTCATCACTATAATCACCCTGTAATCTTTACTCATTCGACTACCAACCCCCTGACACATGCAAACATAACATATGCTTTACACTACATCACCACCACTTTTTTCCACGCTCTCTGCTCTACTAATCCTACAGTTATACCTTGAATAAATGAAAAAAGGGGTGAAAGGAGAGAAAGGACAAAATGGAAAAACTGAAAAATTGAATTCAATAAGTGAATAAATACATAAAAAAACTTTAACTTTATTTTTATTTATTTATTTTTTTTCTCTCTCTTGCCCCATTACCAACACTAATCCTCTGCACTCACACCTACACACACACACAACCCCAGATTATTAATTTGCTGTTACTGTTACCGTCATGTTACCCAATGTGCAGTCTGTTCTTGTCTTGCCTCACCTGTTATGTCTCTTTGCACTAAATAAAAAAATAAAAGGCAGTTGCTAACAAGTGGCTTAATGCTAAATGTCATCACGGCGAACACTAGTCCGTCTTTAGTTTAGTGGTGGTGATGTTGAAGTCATGCGACCGTGGTGTAGTTTGTTTATAGTCTAATGTTAGCTTTTTTACTTCTGGCGATTGCATTTATGCTTCAAAAATCATAAAAAATTATGTTCATCTGTGGAAAGTATCATAAATGTTTGTTGTTATTTTCTGCAATAATCCCAATGGAAAAATCCCATTGGCTTTTTATCAAGGGAACCAGGGCGATGCTAACTTCCTGTTTGGCCTACAAAAATACATCATCCCTGCAGCCCTCTATTGTTACTGGTTAACTGGTTGTCTGTGATGTCCGTGCCAGAAGCACCGCCCCTGTCTGTGCACTTTAAACTCTCCTAGACAAATATTTGCCTTTTCACAAACTAGTGTAAAGTCAGTCACTCTGAAGTTAACGGGTCTCTGCTTTGGATAAATAAAAATGTCCGGTAATCACAGACTACTGGTGAAGAACGCCAAACAGGTGGTTCTGATCTGCAACAATGGAGAGAAGTTCATGACCAAACATGGGATGCAAAACCTTTCTGTGATTGAAAATGGGAGCGTAGTGATAGGAAGGTAAGTTTTTCTAACTAACAGGTTATCTGAGATTACGTCATACCATGTGACAAGCATGAGGGGTCACCTTGTGTTAAACTCTGTGAAGAAATGTGAAACAAACATTAGTTTTCCTACATACTGTACCTTTAACTCATCACTAGTGTGTGAAAAAAGTATAGTTTGGCCTGATGTGTGTTTACAGAAAGGTTTATCCTCCGTATGGTGGCTTTGTCAAACCTCAGCTGCATGTTCAGCTCCAAGCTGTGCTTTAAAGTGACATTAAAGCAATTGATTTCTTCATCCAGCGATGGGCTGATTAAAGCTGTGGGTCCTGCAGAAATCATCAGAGCTCAGTATTCAGAATCGACATTTGATAAAGTGATTGATGCTACAGGAATGTGTGTCCTGCCTGGTGAGTATCTGCCAGGTTTATATGCAAGTTGTATTTTTTAACTTTCTGTACAATAACAATACGAGTGGTTATCATTTTAAAAATGTCTTGTTTCAGGGTTGGTTGACGCCCACACCCATCCAGTCTGGGCTGGTGACAGGGTGCATGAATTTGCAATGAAGGTAAATCATGTTCAATACGTTTTTGACTTCCACAACTGGAGCTACATTTTTATGAGATGCATGTTCCTCTTTGCAGCTGGCAGGTGCCACCTATATGGACGTGCACCGTGCCGGCGGAGGGATCCACTTCACGGTGGAGCACACCCGAGCTGCAGGGTTCCTGGAGCTGCTGGGGTCCCTCAGCAACAGGCTGGTCCGGATGCAGCGAGCGGGTACGACCCTGGTGGAGTGTAAGAGCGGGTACGGCCTGGAGCTGCAGACTGAGCTCAAGATGCTGGAGGTGATCGAGGAGGCCAGACACACGCTGCCCATCAACATCTCCTCGACCTACTGTGGAGCCCACGCAGTGCCCAAGTATGGACCTTTATCTCCTTTCACATCACATCCTGATAATGAATCCCTCTAACTAATCTCCATGTATTCAGAGGGAAGACAGTTGCTGAAGCCACAGAGGACATCCTGCAGGTTCAGCTGCCGAAGCTGAAAGAAAGGATGTCTGCCGGGACTCTGAGCGTCGACAACATCGACGTGTTCTGTGAGCAGGGAGTGTTTGACCTCAGCTCTACTCGCTCCATCCTGCAGGCCGGCAAAGACATGGGCCTCAACATCAACTTCCACGGAGACGAGCTTCATCCCATGAACTCTGCTCAGGTATCACTCACTCATAAAGTTGTGTTTACTGCTTTTTTTTAATATAAATATATATATATTTATATTTTGTCCACCCAATTATTATCAGTGAGGGTCGACTAAATTCTAGAAAACATGCAGTACAGTTCAACAGCAGCTTGGATGAAGCTTTAAGTTTGATGAACGCTAGGGAACGCTACAATATATCATATTTTTTATCATTATCATGCTATGTCAACTTGTGAGATAAACACATCAGGAAACATTGAGAAATAAAAAAATAAAAATATTAATGTAAATTTCTTAAAATATAATAAATATTGCAAATATTTTTTTTAGTTAGTTGAAAAAGAGTATCAGTAGAAAACTACACTTTAATTTAACTATCATTCTTTTTTTATTGGTGCCTTTTGTGTTCCGTTCAATTTGTAAACTAAAATAATTTGGGAAATTTATTTTTTTTAATTCAACAAGCAATTTGTTGTATTTTAGTAGAATACTGAAAGCAGCAGAAAGACAGAACTGAGTACACTGTTTATCTTGAGTAATTATTCAAGAACATTATTGCATATTGCATTTTTTACTCATAACGTGCAGCCCTAATGAATGCGTCTCTGATACAGTTTCAACAAAAATGTATAAACTGTGAAAAATATCTGGGTCTTTAGCTGCCAGTACTGTTGTTTGGTGCCCTAAAAATTGAGCTTTTAACTTTCAAAATCAGCAAATAATAACTGCAATTTACCCAGAACATATGCTTATTTTCATTTTTCTTTATTTAATTAATAAAAACAATCAAATAATCATTTGGGCAGTAAAATAATAATAAAATACTTCATATCCTCATCACAAGTTCTGAGTGCCACGGTTTCCTCAAGTTAATATTTTTTGATGCTGTTAAACTTTTGTTTCCATCAGTAATGTCGGTAAACACAGAGCTATTATCAGTTCATCTGCTGATTATTTAATTGATTAATTTAACAGTTGTTTGGTAAATAAAGCTTCAAAAACTAGGGAAAAATGTCACTATCATTATCTTTCAGAGCCCAAGGTGATGTTTTAAGACCAACAGTCAAAAACTCAAAGATATTCAATTTACAATCATATAAAACGGAGAAAAGGAGCATATTTGCTTGATAAATGATTTAAATGATTAATCAATTATTCTGTTGATAAACTGATTAATTATGGGCCTAACTGTTTCAACTCTATACTGCAGAGAAGTCTTAAGCATTAGAATAATAGTCTCGTTGTTAACCTGAGTGTGTGTCAGCTGGGTGCTGAGCTCGGAGCCTTGGCCATCAGTCACCTGGAGGAGGTCACAGACGAGGGGATCGCTGCCATGGCAACAGCAAGAACCGCCGCCGTCCTTCTACCAACTACAGCTTACATCCTACGGTATGTAACACCCGGGGTGGAAATGTAACCACGTACATGTACTCAAGTACTGTACGCAAGTACAAAACAGAGGTACTTGAACTTTACTTCTTCTTCTTCCTCCTATTCTTTTGACTTCTACCTAAGTATGTAGTTTGAAATGCACTTTTACTTGTAATGGAGTATTTCTACAGTGTGATATTGTATTTTTCCGTGTGTGGGTGTGTGTGTTCAGGCTGCCTCAGCCTCGAGCCAGGGACATGTTGGAAGCCGGAGTTATTGTCGCCCTCGGCAGCGACTTTAACCCCAACGCCTACTGCTGCTCCATGGTGAGTACAGCAGCAGTGTTGCATGATGGTTACAACTCATCCCTCGTCTCTATCCTCTGTTTAATTGTGTCTCTCTCTCTTGTGCCCTCCTCTTCCTCAGCCAATAGTCATGCACCTGGCCTGTGTCAACATGAGGATGTCCATGCCAGAGGCTTTGGCTGCAGCCACCATCAACGCAGCGTACGCCCTGGGGCGCTCCCACACACACGGCTCCCTGGAGGTCAACAAACACGGAGACCTGCTGGTCCTCAACACCTCACGGTAAATCACATGTCAAGATTTACACACAGAACAAAGAAAATCCTTTTGTCTGATCGTGTGTTTCTGGGTCTATGACCATTAAAAGTAACTAAGTACAATGACTGTACAAGTACTTACGTGCAAGTACCTATGAATTTGACTTGAATATTCTCATTTTATGTTACTTTATACTTCTCCTCTGCTTCATTTCAGAGGGAAATGTTGTACTTTTTACTGCACTACATTGATTTGTCTGTTTAGTTACTTTTCAGATTGAAAATGTGCATATTTACATTAAAAAAATGTGATTATCTTATAAAATATGTTATAAACTACAGTAAAACAGTAGTTAAAATTAGCACCACCTCAACCAACTACAACAGTGAAATGCTAATTACACATTAAATCAGTAATATAATGTATAATAATTTTAATGCATAATGAGTACTTTTACGTTTGATACTTAGTACATTTTATATATTTCTGGACTTTTACTTGTAATGGAGTATTATCACAATGTGGTATTAGTACTTTTACTTAAGTTTCGAATCTGGATACCTTATCCACCACTGAGATGGTTTCCTTGCTGCAACCTTAATCAGTTCATGGTAAAAAGAGACCTCAGGATGTCAACATTTTGGTGTTTTTATGGACAAAACAACCATCCTGTTTCATGAAAAGTTACATATATTAAACAAAGACATATTGTAAATCTATATTGTATTTAAAGATTAACTGCTAGTCTGTTTTTTGTGGCTGATTTAGTCCGATAATGGAGGATATCTAATTAAAAACAAGAAATAAATCACATTTTTCAATATACAATATGAATATTTATGTATGAAATACAATATATATGAGCTCTAATTGAATATTATTAGTAGGCAATTAATTAATTATTAGAATAATTACTGGATGTACACAAAAAATTAGTCCCCACTGTCTATAAGCAGCAAAAAACTTGTCTCTGGTCTAAAAATAAACATTATCAATTTGTTATTTTTGGTCTTTCCTGCTTTATTAAGTAACTCGAGCCAGATTTGACTTCAGTTAATTGTACATATTATTTAGTGTTGCATAAATCTGAAAAAGCTCTGATTCCTGTGTGGGAAATATCTGTTTTAACAGCTGTTGCTGATACCAGAAGTCAAGCTGGATGAAGTTCAGTAAACATCCAGTAGTGGGCGACAAATACCTAAAATTAAATTGAACATCTGATAAAGAAAAAAAGAAAACTTTTGACATCAATCCAGATAAATTAGATCTAATAAATAAATCAGGAGTGAACAGATCTAGCTGAGCCTGATCTACGTAGAGCCATGCTTCTTCAGTATTGGCGCTGTGCTGCTGACATCCTGCATTTGACTGCAGTTTAACAAAGTTATAGATTTGTAAACTAATGCATTTTGTGTGTTTGCATGACATTTTAACCATTATTTTACCATGCAGGTTGAATAAGAAACAGTGAATGGTCCTAAGTTGTTCCTCCAAAAATGCTATATGTATATTATACCTAATATACCATACTAATCAACTAATTTGACCTTAGCACCAGGTCTAACTTAAATAAAAGTTTAACTGTAAGTAGTATTATTGTTATGTAATATAGTACTGAGTTTTTCAGACAGCATCAGATTGTCTGGATTATTTTTACAAATGAGAATCTCACCTTCAGTATTATTTTTTTGATAGCTGCATGCCTTGTATGTTTATATGAAATAAAAACTTTCCTGTATGTTTTATTGCAGATGGGAGCATCTGATCTACCAGCTGGGTGGACATCAGGAGCTGATCCGCTACGTCGTCATCAAAGGAAACGTTGTTGTTGATAACGAAAGAACTATGGACTTGTAACCAGAAGAGACTTTGTGAAGCTGCTATCAATAATTCTGATAGACGGCTACAAGATTTTAACGTAAAACAATTTGACATTTCTGGAAATGCACGTACGCGTCTGGAAACCAGTAGCTAACCGAGCTGCATCCACTGGTCGCCTGGCCTTCCCCCACTTTTGGTATTTATGCTAAACTCAGCTAACTGACTGTAGCTTATATTTAAAGGTACTATTGATAACATTCAGCCACTAGATGGCGCATTCTTCCTCCTCCGTTCCATTGCATTTACTTTACAACAAGTGGTTGCCAGGCACTTAACATCAAACTGTTTTTTTTACACTAATTGGCAACTTGATCACTGACAACAGAGATACCACGTGATACCAACGCCGTTATACTATTGGCTCACAAGTCTTGTTAGAAGTGGGAACCAAACGTCCACCGAGATCTTCCACAGAGAACAAAACATTTGTTTTCGATCATACTTGCCAACCTTGGATTTCAAAACCAAAGACTTTATTTCCTGCATTCTGGTTAAAACAATGAAAATAACATTTTTATGTTAAACTTTTAATTTTACCTTTAATTCTCAGGAAAGAAAACTGAATATTTCGCCCATCTGGCATAAACTTGCCATGTGAATCTCTATCATAAACTAATATTCATCAGTTTTTTATTAATTTTTTGCCCCTGCTTGAGTATTTCTCTCTCCGTCTCTCACTCACTGAAGGTCCTTTCAGACACAATGCGACAACGGCACCACTGTGCGCTGAGCCCCGTTATTTCTAATGGCTTATTCCACGCCTCGACGGCTTTTCACTACGCCGAGTAAAGCCCAACTTTGGGCTTAAGCTCAAACTGCGCTGTGTTGCGAGCATAGACTGCTCTCCTCCGCTGGGAAACGATATTTGGTGTAGCTCTATTGTCGTCCGGTTGGAAACAGTACAGCTTATACACGCTGTAAAGCTCCAGAAACAGGATAACGAAAAGGAAAAAAGTGTGAAAGTTTCTCATAAATTGGGAGAAATACAGGAGAATTTTGACCTTTCTAAAAGCTTTGTGAATGTAATGTTCGTAAATATGTTATCAATAAGACCTTTAACACATTGGTTATATTTTGGGATGTTTTCCCAATATGTCAAACAGTTTCTTTATGCTCATATTAACCTAAACGTCTGTTGCAGTCACT
>CAKAOI010046997.1:5926-50141 GCA_916701655.1 Sebastiscus albofasciatus
ATATATATATATATATAGAGAGAGAGAGAGAGAGAGAGAGAGAGAGAGAGAGAGAGAGAGAGAGAGAGAGAGAGAGAAAATTGAATCAGCAACACTAGGTACAGCAAAATACATTACATCATACAGTGCATTAACAGGGCAGCATGTTGGTCATGTGTTTGTTATTTATTTGAAGCAACTGCAGCTAGCAGTGACCACTTCCTTTATGTTTAAAATGAAGAGATAATGGGTCTCAAGTTTAAGCTGGGCCTGCAGATCATTCCAGGACCAAGGACCGTAGTGGAATAGGTTTGTTTTACCAGCTTCTGTACTGTTAAAAGGCACTTTAAACTGAAGCGTTTTATGTGATCTAAGATTATAACTGTTTTGGAGAAATACAAACTTTCAGCTTAAGTAAGAAGGGAATTTGACATAAATGATCTTATAGACTAAAATGTACCAATGTTGTAACCTACGCAGAGTGAGGGATGACCATCCTTCCATGCTGAATTAGGTACAAAGATAGATCCTGAAGCCAGAATTAGTGACATACTGTACCTCAGGGTTGAGTGATACAGGGGATGAGGTTTGGACAAGGTGGACGGTGAGGCAAACCTGTAAATAGTATCACCAAAATCAATCAAAATCAACTAAAGCAACACAAAATTACCATAAGAGGCTATTTAAGGCTAAATTAAACAAAAGGGAAAGCAATGACAATGACATTAAAATTAGAATATAAGAATATATTCTATATTTATACTTTCTCAAGTCTATATTGTTTGTTTGTTTTTCTACAAGGACATGGTTTCCTCATTTACATTTTCCCATGAGAATAATTACCTTCACCATCAAAGTTATATTTGTATCAAGTTTATCCATGTAATACAGATGTCAGATGAATTAAAGGAAGGTATGTTGTCAGTCCTCAATGAAAAGCTATGAGTATCTTTCCAACTCTATTGAACCCCTAAAAAACTGTTTCCAGGTTTTACTCAAAGAACTCAGTAAAGGTTTTTTGGAACAAAACTCGGGAAAAAGGGAAATTGAAAAAGAGGGAAGGTAGAAATAAATTAGGTGAGTCAAACCCCTCTGAGGAATGATATGCATAGTGTTTATTATTTTCCAGCATAATGGAGGTTTAGCAGCTGATTTGTTAGTTTTTGCTCTATAAAGAGTTAAAATAATATAGCCTGTAGACTCTGTCACCCTGGACCTGGGGCAAGGCCCCTTGCACAGCAGACATTTTGACTTGTCGCAGTTGGAAAAGCACACGTGTTACTAATAACATTAACGATGGCTCTATTATGTTCCAGTGTCTCAATAAGCTGTGCCAGTTGTGACAGAACAGCATGCACAACAGAACCCTGCAACGGAAACAGCTAAATGGAATTCAGCCATCATCAATTTTATCATTTGCCCCTGTGCTTTTACTAGAGGCCTATTTACCAAGTAGGCGCAACATTTTGTAAAAACAAAAAAAAAGAAAAGAAAACAGTACTCTTATAAGAAATACTTTGATATGTTTGATGTCCAGCTAATTGTTAAAATCAAGGCAAGTGACAATTATAGACAAAGTGAAGTGAAAGTTCACATTTAACAGAAAACAGAAACAAACATTGAAACACTAATTTAAATAAACCACTTCAAATATTTCAAAAGGATAAAAACTGAACAGAAATATATATATACTCCCTCTTACACCTAATTTGTTGTTGTTGGCGCTTGTTGCCATTTGCAAAGTATGGTTAAGAGTGTAGGTCTAGTGATGTCTAGTGATTGTGTGTTTTTTTTTTTTAATTGTGCAGCAAACCAATTTTCCCAGGGGGACGAACAAATTATCCATCTATATACCTTTAAAAAAAAAAAAAAGCAAACACAAATGTTTGTTCTTCAAAATAAAATTGACTTAGGAGTTTAGGGGCAGGCTCCTTGATCACCAACTGAGCAATGAACGCAGCCATGGGGCCCCATCACTCCTGGTTCAACTGCATGTTTTTGGTTATTTCATTAACTGCAAAAACTCTGAAAATAACACAATTATAGCCAGTGAACTTCTGAATGTTATTGGACTTGTTCTAAAGCTCAATGTACATGTAATTCGTGTTAAATAAAGAAATAAGTTAAGATCTGTAATGGAAAATGACATTGTATATAGCGATGTCTCTTTATGCAACAGTGGAAAGTTACTGTCTGTGTGCTCTTCGTCTCATGTAGTGGGAAAGTACTGAGTGTTGACTTTTACTGGGACACTGTCTGAGTAAAACAACTCCTTTTCTCACAGTCCCTGTTGTAGATTTCTATATAATCGCATTGTAATTATCTCTTGCAGTGCACTCTTCTGCAGACTGTGTGACTCTGTATAACCAGTGACTCTTCTTGCAAGAATAAAATACAACAAAGACATTTATCTGTTTGAGATCTTTATTTCAACGTTCATTAGGACTCATCTAGGGAAATTGACAGAATTTCCATTACAATTCTCATCCAGGGTGCCCTTTAAAAATAAATGAAGTGAGAGAGGATTTTATTGTGGTCGTCGAACATTTGGGCTTTTATTGTGAAGGCAGGTATATACAGCTATCAGGAGAAATACGCGCCCAACTCCTCAACAGTGGGGGGCGGGGGAGGCGGATTACCAGTAAAGTTGGGGCATTGCCACAAATATTGGCTTTATATTGGAGTTAAACTAGGGCTGTGCGTACTGCCCACCATAACTTGTATCTGGAGTTAAACTACTCTCAGTTGTTGTCGTCGTCTGGACTGCTAACGGTACTCTGTACCGTCGACAGTAACTCTGCACCGCTGCTCCACAAACTACCAGGTAAACACGAATCATTCTCCTGATGTTCACGTTTGGTGCTGAGGTCATTTACACAGTCTGTTCGTATGCATGTATCAGCGCTCTGTCGAACAACAACACGTTATATATAATATTAAAACACTGTGTGTAAACAACAGTAACTGTGTGTTAGCTGTGTACTAATGAAAAGGTAACGTACAGTATAAATATTAGTGTTTCCGGCACAAACTTTTCACAATAAATCTGCGCACAGATAGAAACGAGACGTGGTGTAAGTAGAGACGAAAGGTACGTGACAATATTTTATCCCCAAAAGTGTTACCTTTCATACTATGTATTCAAATACATATAAAACTACAAAAGGGCTAATACAAGAAACAATAATTTTATTTTGAAATACAACTATTTCCGGTTGTGTGGAGCGGGCTCTCTGCAGCTGATTCAAACAACACAACACAACACAACACAGGGAGGTTCATTTGTTTTCCTCTCACGTCCAGCAGAATGGATCCTGAAGGTGGCCCACATAGTCCAGAGGGAGAGACCGCCACAGCAGACCAGAACCCCAAATGCCAGAGGAGTCTGAGGAGCCTTCATATGCTGGCCACGAGGTTTGTCAGGTTGTTACAAGAAGCTGATGGAGGTGTGCTGGACCTCAAAGAGGTGAGTGAGCTGAAACCAGCGCAAGAAAACACTAATCCCATCACTGGAGACTGGTTTCTTCATTCATCATTTGTCAGAAATGTGTAACTGTTGATACCTGAGTGTTTCTGTCTACTGTAACCACATGTTAAACCAAGTGAAAAACATGTTTTTCATATTGAGTTTTTTTTCTTCATTTTTTTCCCCTTTGTTTGTTTTTACTCAGACATTTACATAAACTTACTTAATTAGATATAAATATGAAGTGAACCAACTTTTCCACTTTTTACAATGAAATTATAGAACACACAAATAGAACATGGGGTGCTTTTCATGTGAAATAAAATAAGATAAATCATAATAATAAAAAAATACATTTAGAAAAAAAGGAAAATTAAACAAAAGAAGGGCGTTTTGGGGAAATATACTTTTTCCACTCCTTCCAAATTTCCTCAAATTTAGTTTTTTGAAGCCTCATTGAGAAAGTAATTCTTTCCATTACAAATATTTCATAAATTACATCATACCAGTTCTCCAATGATGGGGTATCTGGTTTAAGCCATTTCTTAGTAATCACTTTTCTAGCAGCTACACTCAATATTCCAAATAAGTATTTTGTTTTAATATTTGTATATGTTGAAAGTAGAAGACCAAACAGGAGTTCGTCCGACTTAAAAACTATGTTTGTACCAAATATAGTAACTAATTCTGTGTAAATCTTACGGCAAAAATAATTTACTTTTGGACAGGCCCAAAACAGGTGATGAGGTTTTTATTTCACGTAACATTTGAATAAAAACCTCAAAAATTAGCGACTGTTAGATGCATACGCCCTCCTTAGGCACAAAAGCTTGATGTCATCTCTTGGTGTTATCTCAAAAGTGCATCTCTCCTAAACAAACAACTAAGAGTGTGTTGAGTGCTACAGCTGGTGCTTATTTGGGTTTTCTTAAATCAGGTTTTGGACTCTAAGGAAGGGTTTGTAAAGATTTTATAAATATTTTTGTTATATTAGTTGAAATTCTCATTACCTTCTGACAAAAACTAATAAATCAAATGCTATGACAAAAAAGAAAATCTGTATCTGTTGCAGGACTGAAATAAACTTGTCCAATCATTTCATTCGGCCCGAATTAAATGATCGGACGGGCTACCTACTTACCTTCCTGCCTGAGTGAGTGTTGCCAACTTGGTGACTTTCTCTCTAGATTTAGGGACTTTTGGAGCTAGTGCCGCTAGCTACTTTCATTGAAAAAGAGTTGACAAACCTGGCCTTGGTTTTTTGGTTAGATCATTTTTAAAAAATGTATTGTACTCTTGCTAGTTTCTCAAGATCTCCCACCCTGCCTTTAAGTGACTTCTGAATGTTTCTGTACAGTTGGCTGAGAAACCCAGATCATAGTCTTACG
This sequence comes from Sebastiscus albofasciatus, assembly GCA_916701655.1. Lineage (NCBI taxonomy): Eukaryota > Metazoa > Chordata > Actinopteri > Perciformes > Sebastidae > Sebastiscus > Sebastiscus albofasciatus. The sequence continues at coordinate 10,760 of CAKAOI010046997.1, forward strand.
TGGACATTTGCGAAACAATGATGATCATAGTATAAGAAAGAATGAGGAGGCTTAATGGGCTTTTTGTGTTCTTTTCAGGCAGTCAGCATCCTGGCTGTCGGACAGAAAAGGCGAATCTACGACATCACGAATGTGCTGGAGGGCGTTGGTCTGATTGTGAAAATCTCCAAGAGCATTGTAAAGTGGAAGTAAGTTTTGAACCTTGCCTTATTTGCATGCATTTGCATATGGTTGTGTGTCAAAGAGTGTGATGCAAAATATGTTTCACAATATAATACATGTGCTTTTTTTTTTTAAAAAAGTGGTGCAATGCCAGGAGAATATTCACCCGGGTCAACCAACAGACTGATGGAGTTGAAGTCTGAGCTGGCGGACTTGGAGCAGAAGGAGTGTATGTTGGACCAGCAGAAGTTCTGGGTTGAACAGAGCACCAGGAATACAAGAGAAGACTGCAGCGAATATCCTTTTTACAAAGATATAGCTAAGAGTGCTGGAATGTATGTTTGTTGGAAATGTTTTACATTTCCTGCTTTAACAGTAAAAATTGAAGTGAAAATGAGACATTGGACAGCATTTTGAGCAGATGTAATGTGGTACTTCAAGTTGAACCTTGACTCAAATCAACTCTGACCTATGTGAATCATGAAGATATCTGCAACTGCTTCAGTGGTAAGTTACAGTTACTCGTGTGTCCTTTTTTGTGCTAGCATATTTTTGATACAGCAAGTAATCCAAGTAGAGGGGCGGTGAGAGTCAGTAGAGTGACACACACATCCTTGCTTTGCTTTTTGACAAATTTCTCTTCAGCAAATGACGTCCTCCCTCATCTCTGCTGCTTTTGAGTTGCACTGATTGATGTATGAAGATTAAAAACCAACAGCGTATTCCAACTTTTTAAATGTACACCAAAACATGTGGACATTGGGGACCTTTCATGAAATCCTTATATGAGATAAATCCAGGTTAAAAACAATTATTCCTCAGTGATTTCTCTGCAGTATTGAGAAATGTGTTACAGGAGCATTTTAAGCTCTGAACAGGCTAGATGTAGAGTAGTCAAAGTAGGTTGCAGGTCAAAGTCGGCTGATGTTTTGGCGATTTAGTGTATTTTCCTAGTTTGACTGATCTTATCACAGCTGAACAAACACTGCTGTATAAGTTCATGATTGCACTTAAGTCACCACAGCAGCTGCCATTGGTGCAATTTGTTCATTACAGAGGCAAAAAGACTAAACTAACATTTCTTTTTACTTTGAATTAGGGTTGTCAATCGATTAAAACATTTAATTGCATGATTGTCCAAAGTTAATCGTGATTAATCATACATGTTTTACCTGTTCAAACTGTACCTTAAAGGGATATTTGTCAAGTATTTAATACTCTTATCAACATGGGAGTTTGACAAATATGCTGCTTGATGCAAATGTATGTATATATTTATTATTGGAAATTAATTAACAACACAAAACAATGACAAATATTGTCCAGAAACCCTCACAGGTACTGCATTCAGCATAAAAATAATATATGCTCAAATCATAACATAGCAAACTGCAGCCCAACAGGCAACAACAGCTGTCAGTGTGTCAGTGTGCTGACTTGACTATGACTTGCCCCAAACTGCATGTGATTATCATAAAGTGGGCATGTCTGTAAAGGGGAGACTCGTGGGTACCCATAGAACCCATTTTCATTCACATGACTTGAGGTCAAGGGACCCCTTTGAAAATGGCCAGGTCAGGGTTTCCTTGCTAAAATTTAGCATGACTTTGGAGCATTATTTAGCCTCCTTCACGACAAGCTAGTATGACTTAGTTGTTACCAATGGATTCCTTAGTTTTCTAGTGTCATATGATGCCAGTATCTTCACTCCAGCTTTAAAACTGAGCCCGCCACAACCTAAAAATCGCAAGTTGTGTTATTATCGTGTTAACTTTGACATCCCTACTTTGAATATATAAATTATTTTCATTTGAAAGGATTTTCACTCTCTTCTTTCCTCAGGCCATACTCTCTTGGCAGTACGAGCACCATGTGGCACACAGATGGATGTTCCCATTCCCAAAGCTGTATGTCCTGCATCACTGGAACCGACTGTCGTTTCTTTGCTTTCTTTAATTCAGATGGGATCATTTACTATGTGCATATATCTTCTTTCAGGTTCAGAACAGCCCAGCAAAGTACCAGATCCATCTGAAAAGCATCAATGGACCGATAGACGTCGTACTTCTTAACAAACTCTCTGTCAGCTCTGATCCTGTCGTGCTGCCGGTCCCACCGCCTGAAGAACTTTTTCGGAACGCCAAATCAGCCATGTCCACTTCAGATGAGACAGAAAGCAGTACCGCACCGTGTCAGGCTTCAGCTAATATCAAACATGGCACCAAATCTAGAAGGACGGTCTTGGAGGACATGCTGCATCTTAAGTCATCATCATGTTTAAACGCTGAACCTAACAGAACTAGCGCATCTGGATGTGAGTGTTTTAGTTTTTTACAATTTCTGAAGTGTGTTTTTGTTGAAGTAGAAACCTAAAACTCCATTGAAACGTGAACTCGACCCTTTGCCAGATTGATCTCAAATCAAATAAAAAAAGTGGATTTAATGTGAAGCTAAAAACATAATTTATTTATTTATTTGTGGACCAACATTACTGCTGGTAAATTGGCCTTTCAGTATCACTGGTGCTCCTTATCTGAACCGAGGAGGAGATAACGCCGACGTCAAGCTCTTCCTTCTCTGAATGATGCAAACAGTTTATCAGTTACACACACAGTATATCCCAGTAGTTGCTGGTTCTGCGGTGTCTTTCTCTGTGTAGGTGATTATTTCCTGCATACTCAGCTCACACAATAATGTTTTCATGCCTCAGTCATGCATGTGTCTTTCAGTGCTGAGGATTTTTAACATTGATGTTTTTAAAAATCTTTTTTTTCCAGTGCGAGATTTATCAAAAGAACTGCGGGATGTACTACGCACAACCAAAGGTAGGGCTCTTGCTGTGCCTCTGAATTATTTATGATCATTCAATTCTTATGTCAGTTTATTTGACTGTATACGGATGTATGAAGTGTTTCTTCCCTCATTATGTAGAATCAATGAATGCAAATCTGATGAAAGAGCTTATGGCCTCTGAAGGTAAGTGCACTTTATTACCTGACTTCATATACTGTATATTATATTCATATCTTTCATGTTTGTCGTCTATTTGTATTAATCACGTTTGCCTCTGCTCTTCAGTCTTTTCTCCGCTCCTCCGTCTGTCTCCGCCCCCATCTGAACACGAATACGCCTACAATCTGGAAGAGAGTGAAGGCCTCTGTGATGTCTTTGACGTTCCTATGCTCAATGTTTGACGATGAACTCCCGTGTTAAGGACTTCAAAAGTACAACATTTTACTCCAGAAATGTACATAGTTGTCTGTTTTTAAATAGTTATTTGATTATTACAAATAATAAACGAATGATTTTGAATATTGTGTCCACCTCATTCCTGTACTGAGAAGCAAATATAATACAGTCCAATACAAACAGAACGTCATGGCAACCCATCCAGTCTTTGCTGAGTTATTTCAGTCTGGACCGTCCTTAAGAAGAAGCTAAATAGTTGTGTTTATCCTCCTGTAAGCATAGCACTTCACTGCTGCATGCACACATTAAAAATAAAAGAAGTAAAATGATATTTACACATCATTTAGTACGTGAACCTTTTGCAGTGGGTTTGCTGCTGCACCAGGTAATGAAAATCAATGATGCGTGAACAGGTTTTACAATCTTCCAGGAAGAAATAAAGTGAAACTGTATTTTGGGATACATTTGGTTCTTATTATTCAGTCTTAATATTGACTTTAAGTCATTGTATTTTATGTAAGGGTATTTAACCATATATGTGAAATACAGAGTTTCTCTGCAAACTGAAGACTGACTTCAAAGGACTTCAAATGATGATGACGTTTTCTGTCTTTGTACAGATGATGATTTATTAATTTGATCTAAAACAATTACCCATACCCTATAAATCAGGGGATCACAGTCATATTTAAGTATATTTAAAAAGGCTCATTCTGTAAAAATAGTGGTGTGCAACAGTAGATTGTAGGTCAATACCAGTAGTGTTTGGCTCATACAAAAACAAAAGTTACATAGATTTAAAGTAAAACAAAGCTTCATTTTAGGGAAATGGTTGCTCAAAACTGATTTCCTGTTATATGTGAAATGAGAGGGAGGACATTTTTTAGTTCCATCCAAGGTCCAACTATGTTTAAAATCCAAAATCCAAAATGTCCTTGTATTGGCTGTCATCATCAATTCAAGTCTTATCTACAGCTTGTTTCTGTAGATATTGACCCTAATTGGAATAATACAATATAAGATGTGTATTTTTTTCTTCTTTATGGAATTGGGTGCATTTTTTGGCATTAAACACTTCTCTGCTGTCAAATAAGATAAGATAAGATAAGTTATTCCTTTATTAGTCTTGCAATGCGGACATTTTCAGTGTACAGCAGCAAAGGGGATAGTGCAAAAAACAAGATGCATCAGCTAACACAGTAAAAAAAAGAGCTAAACAAAGTGTAACAAAATATGAACCATTTAAATAGAATGAAGTATAAAAATAGGAGAAGTATATACAGTATTGACAATAAACAGACTATTAACAAAATTGCACAAGTGGAAAATGATATTGCACAGTGAGAATACATAAATAAAATGTAGTAAAAAGTACAATATACCTTCAACTTTCTATACCTGAAATATATAGGAGGGGAAGTATATAATAGCATCAAATAGATATTATGTAGTATATAGTAAATGTACTTCTCTCCACCTCTGTGCTGCTGGTACAACTCACCCCCTGCTGGAGGTACCTAACAACCACGTGCTCGTGTTGTTATGGCAACGCATGTTAGAGACAGACTTCTGTGTTTGTGCTAACCGGCCAGCTAGCTAGCTATCTTCTCAAAACGATAGAGACATTGCCCGCCTCTCCGTGTTATTAGCGTAACATATATACGATGGTAAGCAAAGCGTTCTTTAAATTAATTAATCATAAACATGTGGGTTCATAGTGGGCTGACTACAGAGCTAAAGCTATCTGTTAGCTACCTAGAAGCTAACGCCTGGTTGATGTGTGAACTTCATATTGGCTAACTAACGTTTCTCGTGTTGTTATTACATTCATGAAAGGCACACACTAGGTCTAGCTACTTCCTGACGACAACAATGTTAAGTAAATATGCTAGTTAGCCTTAGTTTTAACTTGTTTCTATAACTTTCTTGCAGCCACCCAAAAAGAAAGGCTCCAGTAAGAAGCCTCCAAAGACGAGGACGCCCACACTGATAGATGGCCTCACCAAGGAGGAGATGTCCAAGGAGCAGGTCAGAGCTATTGTGTGTGTGTGTGTGTGTGTGTGTGTGTGTGTGTGTGTGTGTGTGTGTGTTTGGATGTTTTAGGTCAAGAGGAAAGAAAAGTTTCCTGTTCAAAGCGATTTGTACATTAAAGGGGTCTTTCAGCAAGTTGGTATTGTACTTCCACACAGCTGGGGGACTCCCGAGAGACAGGAATAAACAAGAATGGTCCACATCACTGCAGCAGAGGTAGAGATATCCTGACTTTCAGATCCTAGTATGGGCCAAGGTCTGAAAACACTGGATACTACACTGGTCTACTATATGTAGTAAATCTTTGCTGGGATGGTGGAGTGAGTGAAATATACATTTCAGTCTTCAGCAGTGTCTAATCCTTTTGTAAATATAGCCTATATTATCATATTAGAGAGCACAATGTAGTCTAATATATGATAAATGGGTACTATAGATAGACAGAGGAAAAAAGATTCCTGTTGATGATTAGATATTGTAAATCTGTATGTTGTCTGTATGTTTTTGTATACATTACAGCTCCATCCATACAACATAGTTCAACATTTTATAAAGCTAAAAATGCTGTGTGTACTATATTTACACTTTATCCCAAAAACATGCATCATTCTGTGACATTTTATGTTTTTGCACAAATTGATGATGCCACTATCATCTCCTCTCTCTATAATCCTCCACAGGTGTAAAATTTTTTGTTTTGTCTGGTTGAAGGATGTAATGCCTATATTTAATAAATTTCTGGCTAATTATTTTACCCTAAAATGTGTTACTATGTTTAATAAAATATACCTTTTTTGGGATTATTTATTATTTTGTATTTTTTCCCCTTCCTCTTTTATCCTTTCGTAAATAATTCATAGGGATGTAATGTATTTTTGTTTTTCTGTGTGTCTGTTCATATATTAAGATGTAGCCTATATTGAAATTGATGAAATGAAACTAGACTTAAATACATTTAAATATGTGATTTAAAAGAAACTTAACTAAAATCAAATCACATGAATTCCACAAAAGCTCTCCATCATGACTGGTCTCTAATCTCTATTGTAGTTACGTCAAATTGGCATGCTGTGCTCTTTAAAGATTCTCAGACTTTCCTCCAGAGAAGACATTATATGACTGATCATTAGTAGTAATACCCCTATGAACAGTAAGTTGGACTTTGAAATGTACAATGAGTGGAGTGCCCCTGATGTGGAAAACTTGTACTTCAGGTCAATCTTCACTTGGATGAATAATAGAACAAAATTGATGAGCCTCAGTGTTCCTTACTTGAATATATACGTTTAATACAACACAAATCTGATATCAGAGAAGATCTTGGTGCAGCATGCATAGACACGTCATATCAAAACCTTAAAGTCACTTAAGGGTCACCCTGCCTTAAACAGGATGTCCCACATCGTACAGAATCTCGTAATCATTCTGCTTTGGAGGAAGCAAAACAATCTTGTGTCTCACTCTTGGTTCAGACTGTTGGAGTCAGGAATATCTACAATATCCTCCTCATTTTATCTTAACCCCCCGACACCCAGAGCCTCCTCACATAAGGCATGCAAAGTGTGAAGTACTCAGAGGCCTTTTAAAATACCAAACAGATGACAATGAACAAATAATACATTTACGATGAGATTCAAATATGTTCATGTCTAATAATTTCCCTGACAGGATAAATGAGGTAATAAGCTACATGGTCATCTACATTGTCTGGCTCAGATATGCCCACACTAAAATATATTTCTGTATTTCAGCTGGAAGAGCACATTGTGCGCCTTCGAGAGGAGCTGGATAGAGAGAGGGAAGAGAGAAACTACTTTCAGCTGGAGAGGGACAAGATCCACACCTTTTGGGAGATCACAGACAGACAATTAGAGGAGTGCAAGGCTGAACGGAAAAACTTGGATAAGGACACGGAAGAGGATGAGGGGCGCCACCAAGTAGAGATCAAGGTAAGGTCAATACACAGGTGTATTGTAGCTACACAGCCAAACTGCATCCAAACTCGCAGGCTAGATTTACCCAAATCTGTATTTTATGCCAGAATATGCCAGAACAGGTAACAAGGCTCTTCAGACGCAGTTAATAGATGCAACCTTTTTTTTTTTTATCCACAACCAGTATTTTCTTTTCTATCCTCAGTATCCCACAATCCATTGAGTGTTCGTCATTTCTTTAGTGGCGTGTACAGCAGGGATGGGCAATATATCGATATATCAATATTGTAGTATGAGACTAGATATCGTCTTAGATTTGGGATATTGTAATATGGCATAAGTGTCTTTTCCTGGTTTTAAAGGCTGCATTACAGTAAAGTGATGTCATTTTATGGACTTATCAGACTGTTTAAGCTATTCTAATATTTGTCTTTACTCACTTAGTCATTATATCCACATTATTGATGATTATTTATCTAAAATCTCATTGTGTAAATATTTTGTAAAAGCACCAGCACTACAATATCGTCGTGATATCGATATTGTAATTGGTAAAAAAATATTGTGATATTTGATTTTGTGCATATCGCCCAGCGCTGGTGTACAGGTTGTCCGCTCAACTCAGGAGAAATCACATTGTTTTTTGGGATATTAGCACTAGTTTGTCATTTGTTAAACAAAGATTATCCATTGACAGATTTAATGGCTGAATTAATTTTATATTGCTGATTCCCCCCCCACCACCACCACTAGGTGTACAGGCAGAAGATGAAGCACCTCCTGTGTGAACACCAGAACACAATCTGTGAGTTGAAAGCAGATGGTTTAGTCTCCACTCAGGCGGTGCAGAAAGCGCAAGAACAACTAGAGACTAAGCTTCATAAGGACATGGGCGCCATGAGGGTCGACATGCTGGAGCTCGACAATGAAAACCTTGTCAAGGAGCTTGAACTGGTTTGTAGTACACACTATTTTATTTCTATTGATTATTTGTGGATTTAATGTTTCTCTTTACTTTGATATATTTCAACAAGTAAGTATCAGTGCTACAATCACTAGTTTGGTTGTTATCTTAACAGAAACATGATGAAGAAATGAATAAAACAAGGAACAGCTGGGAGAAGCAACTTGCAGGTAAAGAACTAATTTAATTTTGAGTTGAATTCAAAATGCTGTCAAGAACTAAATAGAAGCCATCATTTTGTGTCGCTATTTGAGTAGAAATCCTAGCCAAGTATGAGAAAAAGATGGAGTTGCTGCCACGGGAGTTGGACAACATGAGGAAAAATGTGATCAGTGAGAGAGAGGATCACTGGAACAGCTACATCAACACTCTTATAGAGGACCACAACAAAGCTTTCAGTAATGCTAATGTACTCGTTAATCGCATGCAACAGGATTTGGATATGAACACTTCACTCAAGGTAAAGTGCACACATTCGGCATCCTTGTCAGATTGACACCAAAGAAATTTCAGATGTTTTGTTTTGGCCTACAATTAATTGATACACTGTTTCAATTTTGTCTATAAATTGCTTGGTTTGATGGATATTCAATTTGTTATTTGATTCAAAACAATATAAAACACAGAAAAGTATTCAAATCTGAGAAGCCAGATAATGTTTGGGATTTTTCCTTAAAGGGACTCTCTGTAATAATCAGAAATTGCTTGTTAACAGTGACACTTGCGGCCGTGAAAACAACGACAGTCCGCGTCCTGTTGCTGTAATAATTAGCTGAAGTTATCCACTCAGTTCTGTATTTTGCTACGCTAGCTAGTGAGCAATTCGTTCACGTTAGCGAGTAGGCTAAGGGTATCAACATCAGCCAGCTAAAACCACAATATCTTTATATATTTCACATGCTTTGCAGTAAAGTTAGCTTACCTGTCCAACAGGAATTTTGCAAGCTCGGGGTCCGTTTTGGTAACCAAAACTGAACAAACCTCCCTCCCTAAATCGAAGAACTGGCTGATGTTGATCCTAGTTTTCGCCCGACGTCGGTCACATTTCTGTTTTGCAAGACGAGCTTCACTGGATATAATTTTGCGTTTTTTGTGCTTCCGTGTAGTTTGTGTTGGAGTCTAAGTTGTGGAGGGGGCTGGTTGTGTGTTTGCGTTAGCGGACTCCATTTCTAACCAATCGTTAGCTCTCCCTGTAGCTGCGCTGAACAGAGTAGGCACACGCGAGCGTCGCATTACGTCACATCCGCTGGGACACCGACCCGAGTCTGTCACATTAAAAGCAGTCTACAGGCTGATAGAGGAAACACAGAAAATAGCAGAAGGTCTAATTTTTTAGGTTAGGTTACAACCTGTTCCCTCATTTGCAATAAAAAACGATTTATACGTGTAAAAAAAGTTACATACAGTCCCTTTAATAAATTACACAAAATTGTTGACAATAAATTTAATGTTGTTGGACTAATTGTTGCAGCATTAGTTCTGATCTAGTTATGTTTAGTTTTTTTCACATGGCATGTTTTTTTTATTGGCTTTTCTTAGACACAAATTGAAGAGATGAACATGAAACAGAAGGAGAAGGAAAAAGACCTGGCCTGTCTTTTGAAGAATAACAAATGTCTCGCAGAGCCTCTCTCGAATGTCAAAGAGGAAAATGCTGAAAAGGAGAAAAAAATGCAATACTATGGAAGTAATAAGGCTCTTGGTGTTGATGTATGTGAATTTTTTTAAATTGAGTTTGCTTATATTTACTGCTACCAGTGCCTTAATTGGTGCCTTGTCTGACATGTGTCTTAGTAACTGGCATACTGTACATGGGCACAAGATCAATTTGTGACACTGTTTTTGACAGGATGTCAGTGACAAGGTTAAAAAAAAGGAGCTGCATGATTTGAAACGGGATTATGAGAGACTGGAGCAGAAATTCAGCAAGGTAAACGCTAAGATCGAGTGTCATGTTGCTCAAAAGTTAGATTGATTCATGTGCACCTCGGATGTAAGCCAAATGCTTGTTTACTTGTGGGTATTTATGTGAATGTTTGTTTTCGTATGTGTGCACGTCACACAGCTTCAGCTGGAAAGGGACCAGCTGTACCAGACGTTCACTCAGAGTATTCAGAAGGTGCAGCATAAAACGGGTTTGAAGAGCACGCTGCTGGAGGGGAAGCTGAAAGGCCTGACGGACGACCTGGAGAAGACGCAGGCTCTGCTCTCCTCAGTGATCTCTGCCTCTAACGTGGACCAAACTGCTCTTGATGAGGTCACTGAAAAAATTGAGGTAAATTTTCTTGGATATAGTATGTATTTTATGCACGTTGCCCTACTGTTTGTGCAAGAACATAAAAGAAACATGTTTTTGCCTGTAGGAAGATCTTAACTCCAATCATAATTCCATCAAGAACTTACATTATAAGAAAGCTCAGATTTGCCAGGTTAGTAGTTTGTTTCTTCCTGAAAGTGCTGTCATGCATTTGTCTAAATAATGAGGATGCTGAATACATATTTGTAGTGATATTCATGTGTATCCGGCAGGCCCGTAAGGATTTGCTGATGACCTACGAAGCAAAGCGAAGGGCTCTTGGTGTCCCTGTGGAGGAGCTTTGTGTGAAGCCCTTTGAGAGCCGTCCAACTGGGAAAAGTCTGTAACAGGATTTGGATCAAAATGAGAAGCAGTGAATCCAAAAGACTGAACCGTTTACAGTAAATCTCACTTTCTTTGATCTCATTACAATCTGACATGTCTCTCATATTTTCCTTTGATACGAATGTTGATGTGACATGAGGCATTGTTTTCTCATCTCATCATTTTTATTTGGCTCTTGTAATTATGAGAAAATGTGAGTTTAGACTAAAAGGTCCATCATGAGTCACACTGCCCTCCAAAGGCAGGAATAAGTAACTGCAGGAGCAGTGAAGTTGAGTAAAAAGGGTTTGATGACGGCAAACTGTGTAACAGATTAAAAGGTTGTAATGCCTTTATTTTAAAGCTAATTATTTTAACTCTTAAAATCATTGTCCTAGACCAAACATAGTACCTAAAGCTCATCCTCAGGGAAAACACAGTATCTACAAACTAGATGTGTTACTTCGCTCCATTTGAACTAGTTTAATTCTATTGAAATTGATATCATAAATGAATCTAGAATTCAATACATTTAAATATCTGATTTAAAGGAAGCCTAACTAATTAGTCAGAAGCTGAGACTGCAGTTACTGATACTAAACTAGTTCCAGTAGCTCTACAGGACTAGTGATCATCTCTGATCTCTATTATTTGCATGCTGTGTTCACATAATCTTTAAAGATTCTATAATAGTTTTTATATGGTAAAACAGATTCTGGTTTTGAAGGGAGAATTGGGTGAATTCCTGTTAATCTCAACTGATATGAAGTGCAGAAAAACTAAATGAGCTGACAACTCAGACAACTTTGCAACCAAAAACAATCAGAATATGGGCTGCTCTGGTGTGGTCTGTTAACAGTAAGACATTATCTCTGAGTGTGGTTGGAGCACAGACCTTTTTACTGCTGGGAGAGTCATGCATGACTTTTTCATCTCCAACTAGCAGTTCATATATTTCAATGATATGACAAAGTATTTTAAATGCATTTGCAGCAAAACAACCATTTTTATAATGCAGAGAATCTGCTCTATTTAGGCCATTTGTGTAATCTGTCTGTACTTCAATAGTGATGGGTTTATAGGCGCCTATGAGGACATGTAATACATCACTAGTGTGGTTTAATCTCTGTTAACAGTTTAATAGTCCTTTACAGTCCTGGTTATAATTGTTTCTGTAAATTATACATCATAATTACAGCAATGATTGTTTTTCCTTTTATATTTTGGTATTTGGGTTCTCAGGATGGATGGATGTACATGAAGGTGGCCTTGATGTCTCTTTGAAGGTCATTCTAGGTCACATTAGGTGACACATATATCAAAAAGAAATCTTATTGGACAGGGTGTGAAATAATTTTTTTTTTCCTGGCCACTTCTGAAATCTATGTAAAGCGCTTTAGAATTGTAAACACTGAGTCAGTGGTACCAGACAGCAAAAATATGGAATATATCTATCCATCCATCCACACATTATCCATTACGCTTATCCTACTCAGGGTCGCGGGGGCACTAGAGCTGATCCCAGCTGACATTGGGCGAAGGCTGGGTACACCCTGGACAGGTCGCCAGACTATCACAGGGCTATGGAATATATCATGTAACCTTATTTTTAACTTAGGAATTGCTCTTTAAAAATAATATAACATCTGCCATGGTGGCATGGTGACCTGAAATGTTTACCTGCCACAGCCAACATTTACCTTGTGTTTGGAGGGTGGCAGGTGCTAAATTCATTCCCTGTTATTATTTACAAAGACATTAATTTGTGCGAAAAGTGGAACTAAATTCTTAATTTTACATAATGGCTACTGGGAAAGAATTAATTTATTTGACAGTGACAATACAAGTAGGCAAACCTTGACTACAGCAATTGAAGCGCAAAATACCAACAGAACCTTGTTTGTTAATTTTAGGGGATACTAAGAACTAACAACCGCTGCTAATAATATTAAAAATCCTCTAAGAAAAGCAATAACAGCAGACAATAAGTTCAGTATTTGTTATTTCCCCCCCGGTATCAACGAATTGTTATCCAGTATTCCATATGAAAAAGCTGTTAATAATTTCAGGAAAAAAACCCAATTTATTTTGATAAAGTTTAGGGTTCCTTATTAGATTTAATGGAAAAACCAATCCAGATGCTGAGAGGGTGTATTATTGTAACTTTAATACTCCTACTACATGAATTGCTGTAAAGTGGAATTATGTTATGTTATTTTTTGGATTAAAACGTGCAAGTGAAATAAATTCTTCAGCTTCTAGCAGTAAATTATAGCAAAGACCAACTCATTTTGGAGTATTTTTGATTTTCTATTTCCATTGGAAGATGGGGGCTAAAAGTTGGACTCAAACCAAGTATTCCAATCTCAACAGCTAGTTTCACCAGCTGATTTGTGCCGTGCCTGAGTTTCCAGCAGAGCGAGGAGGAACATATGGGGTGGATCCAGTTTCTCATTGAATATTCCTGTGGTGAATCGAGCCCTGCTGCACTGAGTGATCGCTGTTCCCTGCGGTATCAATAATACAGGAGGAAGTTATTGTCCCTGTGCAGGCCACAGTATCAGCTAAAGCAAGTGGAGGGAGGGGGTGGTCCTTTCACTCGGTCCTCTTAGGTTTCAGGGCCTGCAGACAGTGGTCTGACTCTGGGGAGCCGGCTGCCGTGCCCTTGCACAGGGCTCAATTGTAAGTCTGCCTGACCGAGGGATAAATGTGTCTAAACATTGACAGCCTGCACAGTCTCTGCTGGCCCGGCCTCGTCGGTAAGACTACACCCCCAACAGACCCAGAGTCACAAGATGAGTCCCAGCTGAGAGACGGCTCAATGGGGAATCAGTCAGTGGGAGACATCGGACAGTTAGAGAATGGGACAGATATCCTGGGTGTGATTAACATGATCCAGATTTTCACCTAGCTGAGTGCTGTGACCTTCCTGTAGCCTTGTGACGGCCCAAAATACTGAACCAGGAACACATAAAACAATATATTGTACATCCAAATACAAGCAGTGACCTTAAAGACTGAGAGACAAGTACATCCAAGCCTAACCACACTGCTCTCTTCTTTTTTTCTGCATAGCAAACAGCCAACCAACATACTGTAGCACGGCAAGATAACTCATGAAATATGAAGCCAAGCATCAACACTAAACCCCAGAGACAAAAAAGCAAGAGCCCCAAACAGCTAAAAGCATAGAGAGAGGTAGAGGACGCAGGTGGGAGGGGTGCAGGTGAAGAGAGTGAAAGGTAGAGAAAGTCGGAGTGATGGTGAAATAGAGAGTGTCACTCAGAGAGAGGTCAGCTCCGAGTGTGTCGATACCGCTGCCTTAGAGATGCTGGCAAAAGCTTGACAGGATACTTAAAGAAATCAATGGATTGTAACTATTGGTGAGTTCTGAATTTCTTTTTCTCAAATTTTTCATTATTGTGACTGACTGACATTTAAAACAGATGTATCCTTTGCTTTTCTTGTCAATCTGTGATGTCTTTGAGAACTGTGTATTTGAATATCTTACCTCATATTCATAACTTTTCTTTGGTCACTCTTTTCAGCATCACATATGGACCTACCTTTAATAAGTTATATAGTCTCATTAAGTACATTACTGATGCTTGTTCTAGTAAGCGTGCAGTGAGAGTGGTAAGGTGATGTGGTGGCCAGTCATTAAGGTTTAATATCCCCTCTCTGCTGAGATACTTTACGTCTTGAATCCACCCCGTTGCTGAACATGAAAAAAAAGACGGGCTTTTGTGAAATCAATAGGAAAAGCAGCCTGAAGAGAAAGATGTGACACCACTGTGTCACTACGCATGCTGCCATGAGATGAAGATGTCAGACAAAGGGCCAGGGATGGCCACTCTTAGATTCACAAGCATCTTAGTTTGTGCTTTTTTACTGGGACAAGGATCCCCTGAGAAGACCGGTGAGTGCACCACCAAAACGTGTCACTAAATACAATATTTATGTGTTATTACATGTGTTTATTACATGATGCTGTCTCTAATGGGACTCTTTCAGGAGGTGGTAAAGAGGACCGGAGAGACGCCATTCTTAAGGAGATCATTTCAAAATGGAGTACAGGAAGTGGTTGGAATTCTCAGAAAGCTCCTCCAGAACCAAACCAGGACCAGTCTGTGCACCCTTGGGTGAGGAATATCGTGGGGAGCCTAAAAACGCTCGGCCTACTTCCCAGCAAGAGCATGCCGTCATTAAACAAGCCAATTGACAGGCACCGTCTCTCTGGCTTCCTCTACAACATCTCTCTGTACCTCCAAGAGATGGGTGCTGAGCTGGAGGAGGCACCAGCGGAGCCGGACGAGGAGCAGCTGTGGGAGAAGGTGCTTCATTACTTCCTCCAGTCTGAAGGGAGCGCTGCAATGAACCAGTGGAACGGCCGGGTGCCACCCCGACCCAGCGTCAGAGTGCAGGACTGGTTTTTGTCCCTGAGGGGCAGCCCTCACTGGGACTGGCTCCTGGGGCTGCTGCAGAGTCTGATCAGTCTGTCAGAGCGTCAGCCCCACAGGCCCCTCTTGGCTTTCTTATCTCAGAACTGGAGGACAGTGAGCGCTGTGTTTGAAGCTGCAATCCAAGCTCTGCTCAGTGGGACCTATGGTCAGGCCAGTGCAGGCCTGCAGGGCTTCATCTGTGCTCTAAAGGGTCGTAGCGACTGCGCCTTCAATGTCAGCTGGCTTCAGCAGCTGCTGCGTTTCCTAGAAACACGCAACTGGAAGCCTGTGGTCAGTTTACACCCAGCAGGGGAAGGTGCTGAGCACAGTAGGAGCTCAAGTGCGTTTGGACGTTTAAAGCCCTTCAGCTTGCCCCCTGAGGCCATGATGCAGGATGGGTTGTCTGGAAATGCATCTCTGGAAGATGCGATGGCCGCAGAGGATGACTCTGTGCAAAGCTTCCTGCTGCAGGCGTTGTCACGTTCAGGTGGAGGAGAGCGAGGAGGCCACTTGGCACAGAAAAATCTGGCTCTAGTGCAGAGTTTGGACGGGCTGAGGAGGGGCCTCGTGCACAGGGTGGGCAACTCTGTCTATGGGAACCTGAGGAAGAAAGTGTCACGAGTTACCATGGCGCTGCTCGATGATGTCAGCAGCCTGGTGGACGTGCCACAGCCCAACACTCAGGGCCGGTGCTCAGTTGGTGAGTATGTGGGGTTTGCCCAATCATAAGAGATAATAATTCATTACAAACTTGACTCATCCCTCATCATTCAGTGTTGTTTAAGTTACATAAAACACAATCTCACACACACACAACAGGATCATTAGATTATTAAGAAAGAGCATCCTTCAATTATAACTCACATGGCCGGTGCTGTTGCATGTGGACACACTCACATTTGGATGCTTTGCTTCAGAAGATGATTCTGAGAAAAGCAATGATACTATTAAATAAATAACATGTCAATTCAAGTGTATTATAGATTAAGAAGTAAATCATACATTGTTTAGATTGTATTTAGTGTTATTGACAGAGGAACAACCCTTGTAAAGAGCCTCATAAGTCAAAAGTTTGGCCCTGGTTTCACCTGAAAGATCCACAGTGACAGTGACTGACACTGCTTTAAAATCTTGATAGTCATCCTGGCCGGTGAAAGCATCTGTTGATAGCCCTCCTCATCCTTTCATTGATGTCAGTAACATTATATCTTGGGTATTGTTAGCTGAGCTGCACTGTTACATCAGGCACGGTCGTGTACTGCAGGAGCTCCCGGTTGCTTTTTCCACCACTCATGCACTTTGATTTTCTGTTGATATTTGCTTTTCATTTGTCTTTTTGAAGGTGACCTGAGACAACTGATCTTATGGTAAGGTATTTCAGGAATATGACTCACTATATCATTGCAGTCCACATATTTGAAAATGATTAGCTAAAACAGATTCACATTTCTACTTTTGTTCATGTAGGGGGATACGACACAATGTGACGTGGAATACTCAGGCTTTGGGCGTTAACTCCCAGGGTCTCCCAAGCTCACTCCCGTTCCTGTCCTGCCCCTCCACTGTAGCAGATGAACTGAGATCACGACAAACGCCGGCCCACTCGTCTCCAAAAACAGACCCCTCTTCACGAACAAACTCCAAACAAAACCGCTTTCATGACCATTCTACCGCAGACCACATCTCTCAGAGAGAGATGGAGTACTCCACCTCTTTAGAAATTCTGGAGGCCGCGTGTAATGAATCCATCCCAGGCTTAACAGGCGTCTCCAACTTCACCGTGTTCCTCTACTGTAAACTGTTTGAAGGGGAGAACGGGTCAGTTGATCCTGTAGAGGCCCAGATGGGGCTCGACCTGCATGCCACGTGCTCTGATGCAGCTTGGTACCTGTCTGCTGCTGAGGAAGACTTCCTTTGGGTTCATGTCTGCAGTGAATATTTCGCCCATGAGTTCAACAACACGGTGTGTGCCAACTCCTCATTCTGGCTGCAGAGAGCACATCAGGTAATGGAGTGTTTCCTGGGAACTAAATATCTGTGGCATGGCAAGGCGTACTGAGGACACGCATGTATTTGTGTTTGTTTTTGTCCTCCTTCTTAATTTTCACTTATTCCAACTTTAATGTTTGCAGGCTGCAGTGACAAAGGACTACCATTTTTTCAACCTGACGAGTATAGACGACCTGTGTGTGCAGCTGACCGCTGAAGCAATAGAAAGTTCGGTGCTCGATGAGAACTGTCTCGCGCAGTTGGGCAACAGGTTGCTCAGTGCCCAGGCTTTCAGACACTGCTTCCTGCCCAACAACTCCGTCCTGATCTCAGCTCTGTGTGGGAGAGAATTCCCTGACTCGCATCAACCCTTGCCAGAGGGCAGCTGGGCCGCGGCGTACTGCTCCAAAATACACAACATCTCCCATGTTGACACCATGGAGGAGACTTGTCAGTACAGGGCGTGGGCTGTGCATCATTTCACCAACTCCACCCTTCTGGAGCTCTGCGGGCAGACACATGGATTGAGAGAGTACATTTGTCTGAACGCCACACTCTACAATCAGCTGTTAAGATCAATGCCCCAGTTGGCTGATGTCTGTGCTGATCTACAGGCAGAACTGGAGGGCAGGAAGTGCCTCCTGCAGAGGTTTTTCGACATGCTCCCGGCGCCGTATGAGTTTGACACATCGCAGCTGTGTGTGGACCCGGCTCCACTGCTGGTGGAAGCTCTACACAAGCTGAGTGTGTGTGAGGTCGAGGGAGGGGAGCGTGAGGGTTTTTTGGTGGCGCTGGGATACGTGTTGCGAGTCCTGGACTTCATGGTGGGCCTCTCTTCGGGTCTGGACGAGGGGGAAAGAGAGGCGAGACAAGGTTTGAGTCAGGCCATCCTCCTCTCCAGTCTCCTTGACAACACCTCCTGGGCCGCGCTGCAGCCAGAAGCCTCCATGAGCGTCCTTCACACCGTGGGAGTCTTCCTCCGCAGAGAGCAGAACGTCACTCTCAAAGAGGACCTACTGAGCTGCTTCAGTGTAAGATAGCTGACTCACACACACACAAACACACACATACACACACACACACACACACACACACACACACACACACAGAGAGAGCAAAGAGTGAGTAACTTGTTTTTGCTGTTACATCAGCCCGTCTTGTGGGACCTCATCCAGCGGGATGACAACTCGTCTGCTCTGAGGTTTCTGCTGCAGGTACTGACCTCTGCAACTACATTCACATTTAAACGTTCACAACAGATCAGCTCACTGAACTTTACATTCATGTGAATCACTTTATCTCACCAGGAGTACCTCCAGATGCCAAGAGACAGCATTCGCACTCTGGTGATGTCTGCTGAAAAAGATGCTGTTAAGAGATTTATCTCCCATATGCATCAAAGTTGGGACCAGCTACAAGTTGAAACCGGCCAGGTTTGTTCTCAAACTCCCAACAGCGTACTATTATTGACACTTTTTATTAAGCTAATTGTGCATGTAAAAGCCCTCATCCCTCTGTTGACCACAGTTCTGCTCTATTGCACTCTCATGCGCTTGTATCTATTTTATTTGAATCTATGTCACGGCCCATGCATAGTTAAAGAGGGCCAAATTCAATACACATCAGTTTCAGTCCCGCTCTTTTGTTTTCTCTGTCAGGCATCTCAAAAAGAGTTGCAGGCCATGGAAACTATGACCGCTGCTTTCATCCACAAGTTCCCCCGAGTGACCCCAGAACTGTTTGTAGACCTGTCTCAGTTCATCCCCTTTATGTCTGTCTCTGACATCATGAGCTTCCCCGCCTCGCTGATAGTCAACGACAGCGTGTGAGTCACTCACACACATAAGAATGGGTTTTGTTGGGTCTATATATCTTACTGCTCTGGTGCTAACAGCTCCTGTGTTGCTCTTTAGGTTGACAGCCATTCGTGACCACAGCTCAGGGATGAAGTCACTGCAGAAAAAGGCCTTTGTGAAAAGACTCCTGCAGTCGAGTGCGGTGGGTGATGTCCCTACGTGGCCACCGTACTTTCTCACTTCCATCCTCCCACTTCTGCCTTACCTCCCAGTCAGTCATTTTCAGCAACTGACATCACAACAGGTAAAAATATCTACATCTACTTGGGCAAAGTTTTTAGTCATCTCAGACAAGGTCAGGTGATT
This sequence comes from Sebastiscus albofasciatus, assembly GCA_916701655.1. Classification (NCBI taxonomy): domain Eukaryota; kingdom Metazoa; phylum Chordata; class Actinopteri; order Perciformes; family Sebastidae; genus Sebastiscus; species Sebastiscus albofasciatus. The sequence goes on from CAKAOI010046997.1 coordinate 30,253, forward strand.
AGTAAAGCTACAGGGTTCTTACATTTGTACAGATGACAAAATGAAGAACCTAAATAAATGAGTGGAGAAACAGTATGTTTCCATACAGGATACAAGGACTAGAGTAGAAGTGAATCATATGCTATAACCCTCACAGTCACCTGATCTCAATGCAGTTAAACCCTTAAATCCTCTCCACCGCCATCATCAAACACCACCTTACTTTTTGCTTTTTCCTTATTTCAACATTTTATCTGTTATCTCCTTTAGCTTACTCCACTGGTGGAGTTGCTAGGCAACGGCAGTCTGGATGGTGTAAGGGGGCGCCATGTGCTCCGGACCCTCTTCAGCAAGAAGAAGAATCTGACCAGTGATAACATACCGAGGTGGGACCCACATACTTAATGTTTATGTATGTTTGTTCTATCTTTATGATCACTTAGAAGCTCTGAAAGACTGAGTCATCTGATGATGCGAATATGTTTCCACGGTGATGGTTCATTTTATTTTTATTTATCCTGTATTTAGCCAGGAAGGTATATTGATTCAGATCAATGTATCATTACACCCCTACTTAACATAAGTGTTGTCCCCTGTTGACCTGACCCCTCAGGGTTCCCAGAGATTATTTCTTGACATCCAAGATCATGACCGATTGGCACCGATGAGTTAGGTCATATAGTTTGTTTAGGTGTTGATGTGTGGTGCTATTTCAGGTATGGAAAAGTACATCAGTTCTCTCTCTCCTCATTTCCTGTCTGCTGCACATTAAAGAAGAGAAACAAGCGCAAATTTGCAATAGCTTCGACCACGTACGTGCATGCATCCATGCACGTAGCCACACCATTGAAACAGGAACTCTCTGTTGAGACCAATTATGCCTTCTACAAGAGTCGAATGAATGAAATGAAACGGTTCATGAGTTTGGCCATGGTGCGTGAATCTGTTTAGAAGTTCTGTGCCTTTTTGTTATAGGCCACTCTCACTTGGCATGAACACAAACACACACCTTCACACCAACACACGTGACCTCCATGCCAGATTTCAGTCTCCTAGGGCAAAAACTGTGGCCGCCAAAGAGCCACCGACCGACCGACTAATAGAGTGAGCTCTAGAGCTGCTGGTTGCAGCTAAAAAGTGACAGCAGATGTGGTTTTGCAGGTTGGGAGTCCTTGCATGTTACCTGGATCCAGTGGACCTGGGTTCATTTCTTCAGGACTCAGCTGTGTCCTCGGCTCTCTGGCAGCAGCTGGCTCAGTGCATGTCCAAGGGGTTCATCAGTACCAGCGGCAGGGTGAGCAGCACATGTTCTGTAGTCCAGTGATTCCCAAACCTTTTCACGTCAAGCACCCCTAAATACAAAGTAGACCACGGACCCACATTTGATCAGATTTTGTCCTAGGTTTCCCCATCTGATAGGATTTTAGTCTTAGTCGACTAAGATTTCTTTAGTCGATCAGTTGTTTTTTATGCTTTTTTCATGCTGAATGACTTTTTTAAAAGAAACTTATGAGCACATCTCTGGTAAACGCAATATTTAAATCTGTGCTTTTGTGTGACTCTTTGTGGAAAAACTCAGTTTTACAGATCTGTCGATTAAATCAACTCAATCAATCAATCAAGTGTTAGTCAAGTAACAATTTCTTTGGTTGAGGACAGCCCTATTTCTTTTAGATGTTTTATTACAGAAATGCATTAATCCCATAACCAAAATAGTCTTGCATTCTGTCATCGTGTTGCTTAAAGATGGAATTATAGTGAAAATAAATGATTCCCCCTTTTGGCTGGGGACCCCCTGGAACCTCCTCAAGTACCCCTGGATGTCCTCGGGCCCCACTTTTAAAACCATTGCTCTAGTCCACTATAGAAAATCTGCTTCAAACCACTAACATCCTCCACGTCTGACTAACTGTGTTTAACTATGTTTCACGGACAGCTGTCCTCTTGGTTGATACCGGCCGTGGAGACCCTGAACGTCAGCAGCATGGATCCCTCAGAGCTGTCTGCCCTCAGCGGTCTGTTACCTCAGTTAGGAGCTTCCTTCCTGCTGTCGCTCCCCTCACAGCAACTCCTAGAAATCCTCTCACAACCAGGATTACTCAGATATTCCCCAGCACAGGTCAGCAGGTTTTTCTTTTCACATGTGACTTCTTGTCATTCTGATCTTGAGCGAAGTTGTCAAATGTTCTCCACCATTTTTTAGTAGATATTAGTACGCCGTAGGTTTCAAGTGTGACCGTAAATGTATGAAAATGAGTTGCTTTTCCATGAAAGTTTCTAAATGTGATTGAAAAATCTTTTCTCTAAGATGCTATACGGATCTGTGATGCATCGCTAAAAAGAAAAGCTAGCCTTGACTGTAATAGTACTGTGGGGTTTTTTTTGTCAGAACTGTAGACCTGCAATTAATTAGCCACCAAATCTTTAGAGAAAAGGAGAAGATAAACATTGATGAAATATGTGACCTTTACCCAAGAACACTTGTATATTTTTGTATGCATATCTCTTAATTTTTCAATACTTCCCTCAGGCTTTTCAAATGTTAGCCAAGATTTCAAAGGACAACACTGTAAGTAGACGTTTTCAAAATATGCTTTGCTGAATTTCAGCCAACTGCGCTTTCATCACAGTGTTTCTCTCTCCCTGCCAGCTCACCGTGGAAAAACTGTGCAGGCTGAAGCCGTTACTCTCTGGTCTCTCCCCCGCTGTGCTCAAAGACCTCCAGTGGCCTGAGATCAGTGAAGCTGCCCACTGCCAGTGCTGGACAACGTTGCTAACTGAGCTTAAGCCCGGCCACAGAGCCATGCTATACAATGCAATGCAGGAGGTGATGGTGCTATTATTTGTCTTCAGCATTTATCATCACTTCTCTTATCTTTTCATCCCTCTCTATAATGAGCTGGCTCACCATGTTGTCGCATGATGAGTAGATTGACACCATGGAGGTGGATGGGTGCATTTTTATTCTTACAGATAATAGTTACTGGAAAATAATGAAGTAAAAACAAAAAACTGTGGCCTGAGTTCATAGACTGTATATAAGAAGTGGACGTAGTCACCGTGACGTCACCCATTGGTTTGAGGATTGCCGTTTTGAAACCTTGAGTTTGGCATTTTGGCAGTCACCACCTTGGTATTTGGCCGTCGCCATCTTGGTTATTTGCAACTAGAAGTGACACGAGAGGGTGGAGCTAAGAACAACCGAACGCTGAATATAAGACATTTTTAGGTGACCAAAAAGATTATAATTAACTTTCATGAACTGAAAACACACTGTGAAAGGGTTAAAGTTGTAAGATGTGGTAGTGACCTGACAATCACAAGGTAGCCACGCCCTAAAGCATACCCTGCTTTATGGTCTATTTGACTCTAAATGGGACCATAATTTACTAAATGAACATCATGCTGTGTTGAAGAAGACTTGAAACTAGTGATTGAGACCATAAACTCATGTTTACAATGTTTACTGAGGTAATAAATCAAGTGAGAAGTAGGCTCATTTTCTCATCCACATGTGTGAAATCTGCTCTGTGTTGCCTTTAAAGGCTTCTGGGTTTAAATTGATCATGTTTTTTTTGTTGTTCTGTGTCAGCAGGCTCTACAGAACATCACTCAGCAGGTAAACTGTCTGTCACCACTTGTCCCTCTGAAGAAGCTGACAGAAACCTTTGATGGAGAAACAATCCTGGGAGATATCAGTCGGTACAGAGACATACGCTGGTCCCCACAGCAGGTGCACATTTTACTGTAACCTACCTTTGTGCGCTATTTCACACTGCATTGATATGACAACAAAAGGTTGGCGGTTCTCTGACTAAAGAAGAAAATGTTACCAGCTTCGGTCTTTGGTCCCATTAATCTGCAACTCATTGGATATGCTTCAGATGAGCCTTTCAGGATATTAATACGCCGCACGCATCAGCTGCCATCAAGCTAATTAGTTTGGATGTAGTACAATGGTGTGGAGGAGTGTAGCATAAATTAATAATGGCTACCTTAAAGGGATTTTGTCACAGCCAAGAGTGTATTTCACCTGCTGTTCTCGGCCTAACAAGACCTGAGTCAAATCAATAAAGATCGCCCTTTTCAGTTAGTAGCTGCACTCAAATATATTGTGACACTGGATATCAAACCTAAAATATTGCATTTAAATATCCCTGAAGTTAAATCTTTCAATACCCTGTGTTATTGGTGATTAGAAATGTATAAAAATCCTTTTATAGTTAGTTTGAGGAATATTTTGCTAGATTGTTGTTCGTGAAATCAATCTATTAGACACTTATCAGAGTGATTTGGGGTTCAATCTGAAACTGATGCCACTGTACACACATACACAGGATAATCTAATGTGGTGCAGTCATATCAGTGATGGAGTTGAACTCCTTTTTAAGAAAACTAAAAGTTTCCATGTTCATTGCACACACTATAATAAGAAATGGTTGGATGGCACAAACATTATAATGACAATTTTACTATTCTTTAGAATCTTTTTAAGCATCAAGCACTCCCCCACATAGACTCGATAGCTGTTTTTTATAGAAAGTTGGTATTTTAGTCATTCAAAAAGCAGAGCAGCAGATTCATTTTATTTTGAAGGGATTCCAACAGTGAGCACTTTTTACAGGCAATAAAATATCCTCTGACACATCTCAAAGCAATCACACATCATAAGCAACTTTTTTTGTTGTTGCTTTTTCTTAGTATATTCATATGTTATAATACCCAAATATGGGTCTGACTTGTGAGCCAACACACATGTTTAAAATGGGCTAAAACATACAAAAATAATACTGGTACAATTAGTCTTTTATAGTTCTTTGATTAAGTCTGACACTTCTTTTGTCTGCACAGGCTCAGCTTTTGTTCAAAAAGATCCACAAATTTAAAAACATTACAAGCAAGATGGTGAGGTAAGTTTGATTTATTGCACCAAAACATTCAGATGTATGATTTTAATCATTAAATAACTTTACCTGCAAACTGAATTAAAGACTCAAAAGTCACAGTCATTTTCAGGTCTGATACTCACTCAATAAACAATTGAAATAACACCCACCTCTCTTTTCCTTGTAGGGACCTGGGTCATATTGCCAGTGGAATGAGTTGTGACTTTCTGAAGCTTTGGAGCAACGATACAGATTTTGTGGAGCTGATGCAATTTGTTAGTGAGCTGCCTGGAGGCACGAGACCTGCTCTGGTGAGGAACAAACACTTCAGCACTCCTAAAACACTTCATCACAGTATGTGATACATGGCCACGATTCTTTAGTTTATGTTTTTATAGTTCTGTAAGAAATTCCCAAATCATGTTTAATTCTAACAAGTTCAGATGTGTTTTGGCTGTGTTACCAGCGAAAATGTATCGTAGACGAACTGAGGAAACAACCTGAACTCGACCTCAGTGCTTTGAGCTCCGGGTTTGCTGCAACTTTACCGTAAGTATCTCCTTGATAAACGTAAATATTTCACAGTTTATTTCAAATGAACTACATTAACACCTTTGCTCTGCTCTTTTCCAGCGTAACGATGATAGAGGACCTCTCTAATGCATCCTTCAGGGCCGTTCTGGACCACATTCAGGCACACTTTGCTGATTTCCTCAGACTGCCGCAGTACAAGCAGACAAATTTAGCTGAGAAAGCCGTAACTGAGCTGGTAAAACACCAACATGAACTATACAAATACTGCGTTTACTGCATATTCTTACATGGTGTGCAGGAGTAGACACATTGCTGCATGTAATATATAAACATCATTAAGTTGAAACCAGAAATCCTAAATTAACTTCAGGGTAACTAAGATGGTAAGCGGCAGCATGAGCAGTCAGAACTGGAACTCAGAGATGCTATTTCTGGTTAAATGAAATCAGCGCTTGCGTTGGTGATGGTGACTCATGTGTTTGATTTGTATTAACAGCTTAATGGGGCAGAGAGAAGAAACTACATTTGTTGGTTCAGGCTTCTCAAGAAAGCACACACACACCCATACAAAGAGAGAAACAGATGGAGGAAGAGATTCAGAACATAACCTGCTTAATCCTCTCAACAGCTTCTCACACAAGTGAAGTGATATCAGTGTGAAATCCCTGTAATCCAGGCCCACTGACTGTGTGCGATGCTTTGCAGGGCTCTTTTCAGGCTGAGGGAGAGATTGATGGCACCACTCTGGACGTCCTGGGGCCTCTACTTCCTTTCTTGGACCGGGACAGTTTGGCTCTGGTGGACAGAGAAGCGCTGGCTCTGCGGCTGGAGGAGATTAGAAGTTTCTGTCTTCCTAAAGAGGCTCTGAGAGATATTAGTGCCCTGCTCACTCAGAAAAACCTGCTCGGGTAAAAAACATATCTGGTAGAGAAAACACGACATGTCCTGGGTATGACACCTGGGTCAATAATATGTCAAGAGCTTAATTTAAATAAAAAAAAAGTGATTTATTGGCGGCACACATGCAACTAAAAACAGTTGGGAATTCATAGAAGAATTGAAAAATGATCTGTTTTTATATTTTCTGGAAAAAACAGGACATTTTAATGACAACTATATGACATGTACCTTTAATTTAACTCAATATAACTGAAACAGGAATCTGCACGTCACGGTTATGACACCTTTGTAAAAAATATGTCATGAGATTGATTTCAAAATGCTACCGATATATTATTTGGCTACACACACATACATCCAAAAACCAACTGCAGACAAAAGTAATGATTCAATATCAATAAGTTACAGTAAATGCTTCTTCCTGTGTTTCATGAACACACCGTCTATAATGGCTTACTTTCTGATAACAGATGTTGACTTAAAGACTATAAGCCCCATAGATGTGGGTCAATAGGGGCCTACTACACCCACTGGTAGGTTTTATCATCTATTCTAACCCTAACCCACTAACCCTAACCTAAAGAAGTTGTAGTTTTATTGCATAAACCTAAAGAAGCCATTTTGTTTGTGTTCAAAATGTGACGTTTCATTCAGTTTTGCAACGTGTTAGAACATGTTGCTTTTAAGTTTCACTTTCACTTTTACAATGTAGTAGGTCTAGTAGGCCCCTAATGACCCACATCTATAGTGCTTATAGTGGCCTGATAACAGTCGAATCGGGTGGACAGACAGACGGACATTGCCATCCATAGAGTCATACCGCTATAGCATGGCTAAAAATTCACATATAAGTGAAAACTGTATAGTATACTGAGCTATACATTTTGATTCAATCACATCAATCAATCAATTCAATTTGTTTTTGTTATCTGGGTGGTTGGGATCCTTAATGATTCTCCTAGCCTTATTCTTGCAGCATAGTTTATTTCCTGTTGCAGTGTATGTGTATGGCATTAGCTGACAGGAAGTAAACATGGACCCACGCTGTTGCCTAGCAATGCCGATCCGTTGAAACGGTGTATATATCCTTTAGGCAGGGTAGAGCACCGCCTATTGTATGTTCAGCCGAACAAACCTCAGGACCTTCTCGGTGCTGTTTCCGTACAAGTCAGTGATGATTCCCATGGGAAGTAATGATTTATAAGTTACTGATAAAAGAACAGCTTCCACATCTGTTAGTGGAGAGTAGTAGAATAAAAATAATAGTTTGTATGCAGTCTAAAACACATAAAATGCCTGATAGGAAAATGTGCTTGCAGTAAGACATGGATTACATAAAACAGCAGTAATGGTAAAATATGTGTACTTGTTTGCCAGGGAGCCGTCCAAATGGCAAGTTGGGGATGTGGAACATCTGGGCAGGCTGGTGTTTTCTCTCTCAAACAAGCAGATCAACTCCATCCCACTGGTAAGCACCCAAAAGCATCAGCCAACTCAAATGATTCATTTCATTGCACTTTAACTGGTTTTCTAAGCCATAGTGTGACAATATGTGTTTCCCCTCCTGCAGACAGTGCTGAATAAAGACACAGTGGAACAGGTCCTGGTGGGTCAACGTCGCTGGGAGGACAGTGTGGTGGGTGGAGTCTGTGTTACTGAGTGTATGGACCAGCGTCGTCAGAGACAGCAGACTCAGAGTCTCATTCGAGGGATTGTCAAAGCACGGAGCAGGAGGGCCAAAGGTTCAATACATATTTCCTATAACTTGTAGTGCTGTTGTGATATGGTGTCATACTGTGTATCAATGTGCTGAATTCACTGGCATCTCTTCGAGCAGTGCCGGTTCCAACTTGTGCAGACATCAGAGGGACGTTTCCTTCAGCTTGGACGTCCACTCAGCTCAGCCGGATGTCACAGGAGGATCTGAAAGAGTGTGTACAAGTTTTCGCTCAGGACGCTTCAATGAGCTCTGAGCAGCGCCGGGCATTGTGGGTGAAACTCAGGCAGGTCAGTAAAACTGTGAAGTCAAGAATGTGTCAGATCATCATCTCAAAGTCTGATACTCTCCAGCCCTGAGAGACAAAGACAGCTGAGTCAAACGTGTAGTGTTTTAACATCAACATAATCTGTGGTTGAAACATGTTCTTCACTCATTCCAGTCCTTCAGTCCGGTGAGAGAGCTGAGAGCAGATCAGGTGCTGGCTCTGGGCCCAGTGGTGACTGAGATGGGAGAAAGAGAGCTGCACGACACCAGTCTCACTGATCAGGGTGTGCTGGTACATCTGGGGACACTGACGGGCTGGAGCCCTAAAAAGGTTTTGAATTTTTCATTCTGATGTAAAACTTCAAGTAAATGAAAGAATCTCCTCCTGGAGACTTAAACATGTCCGTTAGTGTGTGTGAGGCAAAAGCAATGTTTTTCATGCACTGGTCAATTTTGAGATTTTGGGCTATTTAGCTTCCATAACATCTCTTCTTTCAGACTAGTGGGAAGAAAACATCCCAAATACACATTGAGGTGTTTATTTTACTACTTTGTCTATTTACATCTGAAAATTTCTCCTAAAGTCGCCAAAAGTTAGCATGAGATAATGCCTCATTTGCATATTTAATCATAAAATGCCAGTAATACAAAAAATAATTGTCTTAATGTATGTAATCAACTGGGGAAGTTTCATGGTGATATATATTAGTTAAACTCGTTTACCCTATTCACCTGTAGTGTCTTCAAAATGTATGGAGTTTTACAATACATATCTTTTAAGGCTGTTTTCTCAAAATTAGTTTTTTTTCTTCATACTCTTGAGTCAGAAATCACCATTTCAGTAGCACTTATATGTACCAAACATTACAGTTTCATATCTATCTATATTCTGAAGGTTTTTACAGAGGGGTTTGTTCATATATTATTCATTACCTGATTTATACAACATTTTATTCCAAAAACATGGCGAAAATGGATTTTTGGCTGTTGACAGTATTTTCTGATTTATGGAGTGATAAAAAGAGATATCTAAAATTCCCTCTGTAAAAACCTTTGACTCTAATATGTCAACAAAAGGAAACAAGAATTTTGAACCTGGCTTTATCTAATGTTCACATTTCTGTTCTGGAAATGTATGCAAATTAGCGCATATTTGATAAGATAATGCCTCATTTTCATATTTAAACATAAAATTCAGAAAACTTGATGTAAGTAATCAACTGGAGAAGTTTCTTGGTGGTATCTATTAGTTAAAAAATCTATCCTATTCACCTGTGGTGTCTTCCTTTAATGTTTCTATTTTATTTTTTTTATATCTTTTTTACAGATGAGAGCTGTGGTTTTAGGTGTGATGCGGAAACGCAAACTGAAAGTGGAGCAGCTAGCAGCTGTTGATCTGGCAACATTTGGCCATCTGATGTGTGGCTTGTATCCCTCAGAGATCAGAAGACTGAACCCCTACAACCTCAGGTCAGTCAAATACACAAAGTATAAACATCCTCTATTACAACAACACTAGTTACAACCATAGTTGTAATAGCTAGAAAAGAAGGCTCACACTTAGAAATATGGGTAACACGTCATTTTACAGGTCCACAAATTTCATGGTAATTAGGTGATAATCAAAATGTATAAAAAATTATTTTATTATAAACATTATTTAATAATTATATGCTAGAATAGCATATAATTGTTAAAATAGAGCCCTTAGGCTTGAGAAGTGACTGTGTGCTGCTCTTCATCGGAGGTGGAAAACAAAACTAACAGAAGTCACTTCTGATCAGGCACAAATTTCACCATTGTGTGACTTTTTGTTTACACAAATGTAACCCGGTAGCTAATGTGATGATTCAGGGAGTTTTTTAAAGAAATTTTATTTGCTAATTATTATCTATTTACCAGCAGACACTGAAATAAAGCATATCAATTAACTTTGTATTCTTTTCCTGGAAATGTATTAAATAAATGACCAGCTATTTATTACTGCTTATTGGGAAATAGCGGAATATAATTATTAAATAAGGTTTACAATAGATATAAAATAATAATAATAGAAGTCCAGAGTCAAGTCCTAAATCAAGACAGCCAAACAAAGATATTTTCGATAAATTTTGGGGTAATTTGGCAGTAATTCCAAAGAAATTTCAAATAGGTTACTTGTTAATTATCACCTAATTACCATGCATTTTGCTGACCTGTAAAATGAAGTGTTACCTAAATATGTCATCAAAAATGATTGTGACATACAGTATATAAAATACAGGTAAATGGCATCAAAACAAAGACGAGCATAACTAAAGACATATTCAGTACAAAGGGGTTGACACATTCTGCTAATTTGTATACAAGGTAGGAAGCACATTATGCACCTACATACAGTAGCAGCAGCACTCAGCAGCAGTGGTAATAGTGATGAATCCTTCTAATGCCATAACAGGATGACGTGCTTTATGTTTCAGAGAGTATTGATTTCACATCCACCTGCTAACAGATGCTAACTAACAGGAGGCTGGTGCACATTTCTTAGAAGCACAACCCTCATAAAACATTTTGCATACCCCCAGAGGAGGATAAAGTCCTAAATCTTTTTCCTCTCACTGCAGTATGGCGGTTCTGTTCCTGCGGGAGGCGTCACTGCCCTGCACAGAGCACCAGATGGAGGCGTTGACAAGCCGTTTGTCCAGACCTGAGGCCTTTGGTCCCGTCAGTGCTTGGGGACCAGAAGTTTTCACCGAAATTGGGACATTGGCAGGTACAGTAGAACATAATATCTCTGGGGGGTATACACCTTTTTGTGATCAACTATTTTTTAATTGTTTTTTTTGTTTCAAAGAGTGAGGAGGGTGGGAGGAGGAAACGGCAGCTCTTGGATGGATAGGTGCAATTAAAAATATCCCTGAGGGGTATTAAAGTTTAGGAAAACTTTTATACTTCCTGTGATTTGATAAGAGGAACATGAATTATCTGACTAGACAGTGTTTGTGTCTCTGTCCAGTGGGCCTGGAGGACATGGTGCTGTCAGCTCTGGTACAAGAACAAGTGGAGGGTATTACCCCAGAAGCCATCGGCCTGATGTCACCAAAAAAGATGGCAGTGAGTTTCACCAGTGATTTTATGGCTATTCATTCAGCCTAACCTCCAGAACAATGTTTAGCTTCAGTATAGAGGCATCTATAAGTAGCACCAATGGCAACATTTGGTTGAATTGTATAGTTTTAAGATATTACATTATCTTATACTAGTCTTAAAAACTGTAAAAGAGAGGAAGCAATAGACCTTCGTCATGGACAGAAATTTTGAATTGATGTTACACTTCATTGAATCACTATATAGAAACTAGTAAAATTAATGTTGGCAGGATTCCATTTAGCTACTTCAGTTTCAGGGTCGTGGTATTGTGCATGCTGTCTCTCTCTGTCACACTGTCATGTCTTAATGGAACACTTGAATACAACAGAGCCATCGTTCATGTTACTAGTAACACCTGTGCTTTTTCTACTATGACATGTCAATGATAAATCGATTAGTTGTCAACTACTAAATTAATCACCAACTATTTTAATAATTGATAAAACAAGACATTTGAGGACGTCATCTTGGGCTTTGGGAAACACTGATCAACATTTTTTTTTACCATTTTATGACATTTTATTGACCAAACAACTAATCAATTAATCAAGAAAATAATCAACAGATTAATCGACAATGAAATAACTGTTAGTTGCAGCCCTAGACATGTCAAAATGTTAGCTGTGAAAAAGCCTATAACAACTACGACAGATGATATGACGCAAACTAACTGATATTTTAGTTTTTCTTTTAAATAATAAAATTAGCTGCTTTTATCAGCTTTGTGGTTTTCAGACAGTGTACCCTACATATTAGGGATGCAAAACCGAACCGTAAAAAACGATTTGTTCAATGACGTACAAACCGAACCGTGGGCTTGTTGAACCGTTGCACCACTATTAAATACAGGCCTGCTAATTATTTGATGAGTTGCCAGAGACACAGAAGAGGCAATTATCTGAATATAGGCCTGCTTTACCATTAAGTAGCCTTCCTTATTTCATGCATAAAATCAGTGTTATGGCTTCATATAATATGGAAATATCATTCATTACTATCAATCAATCTATTTATATATTTTGGAGTTCAAACACATTGGAAATGGTCATGTTTTTCTTCTTCTACTACATATTGTGTATGATCTGTGTGTTAAATGTTTAGATATGTTTATAGTATATCATATACATACATTTGTTCAATTAGCATGAGAACATTTTAAAAATATAAGTAAAAAAGTGACAATATAGACGCAGAATGCCTCCTCTCAAATGACAAAGTGTATCTGTGTTGGGTGTGTGTGTGTGACAGGTGGTGTTCAGTGCGGTTCAGATGTCGTGGCTGAGTGCAGAGCAGGCGTGGGCCGTCACAGAAGAGCAGTGGGCCGAGCTGGACGCCGAGCAGAGGCACGCTGTCGGACTCGCTCGATACGAAGGAGACGCCCTGCTGGAGCTGAGAGGTGTGTCACTGATAAACTGTCCTTTTAATAACCTCCTTCATAATGGGGCTCTTGTTATTTTATTTATCTGAGGAAGTGTTTGTGAGTGCTTCTGCTTTTATTATGACAATGCTTGTTTCCACTAACCAATATGCTTTTTATGTTGTGTTTATAAGGTGATGATAAATGCTCTGTTTGTCTGCTTTCAAAGGGAGAAACTCGGCTCCAGCAGCAGACTGCTTCTCTGTACGCTCGCTGACTCTGTGCCTCTTGTTATGGCAACTCATTTAACAGGCTGGAACCAATGTAATTGTCCCTTGACCTCCCTTGGTACCATCATATTTGTACTTCAAATAAATATTTTGAATTGTTCTGTTCCCTTTGTGCATTGTGTAGTCCTTTACTTTACAATATGTAGATTAGTGTATGTAGTTGTACTTTGTATAATATTCTTCAATCAGAGGAAACAATGCAATTATCAATGCTTATTTGACAGAGGAAAGGCCTTTCTGAACTGAACAGGTTGTGTGATCAAGCAAGAGATGATATTTTATTGAATTAAATACAATTTAAATATCTTGAAACCTTACACTACAGACACTGGGGTCTATAAAATACCTTTGAAATCTTTCTACCATGTATCTATAACATCTGTTGACACACTAACCTGGCTGCCTACCACCGCGCCCCGTGACCTCAATGGGGTCATTCTAGAAATGCTGCTGATTTCATCAAATATAAACTCTTTAAACTTCTGTAAGGGATTTAATAATCTGTGGTATATTTAAGAGCATAATATATGAGATAACATGTTATTTATTATTAAATGTTGACATAAAAGATGTAACAGTGAGGGGTTAGATTTAATATCAGAATGATTTATTGACTGACCTGCTGCATCTTTAAATCTGAGGATTCACTAATCCCCCTGATGCTCCTGCCTGCAGGTATTTTCCATTTCTTGAGTGTGGTACTGCATTCCAGATGAGAGTAAAATGCAATAATTACAGTCAACCTGTGCAAAGGTATTACTGAACTGGTAAACTACACAGTGAAACTTTTAAACTTTCAGGAAAACAACCAATAATGTCTGACCCGACTATTCAGTAGCAGCACAACTCCAATTACAGCTTCAAGGCAGCGAGAAAACGGTTATGGTCAAGTGCCTTTATATGTTTTAAGATAAAAACAAACAATTTAAAGCTTGATGAATTAAACAGTTTGAATGAGTTTGAGTTTGAATGCGCCCCCTGACAGGATACTGACGGGCGTTGGCCTATATTACAGTTAAAGGTTCTTCAATGGGATCCAGGGACCACAGGTAGTCTCAGCAAAATACAGGAGGAGGATGAAGGAAAGAGGCCAGATTACCAACCAGGCAAAGCGAGCAACAGCCCCAGGGCATCACACACCCAGGGGCCCAAAGAGCCCAAGGTCCAATGCCTGTCAGTATTTTCTTTGGTGATTTAATTCATTGCACATTTGTGAAAGAATATGACCCACTGAAGTGAATATCAATGCAGTATTAGCTGATTTTGTGGCCTTGTGTTAATAGTTGTATCATTTCACCTGGTGCATATTTCTGTTGTTTAATTATTTCTTTTTGAGCACTTTATGCCCAATACAGTATTAGTTCCAGCAGACAGAGGAAAACAGGAGAGATGGGGAATGACGTGCATCAAGAGTCCCCAGGCCGGACGCGAACCGGGGACGTTGTGGTTCATGATTGGCCGTCGGGACAGTCCACATGGTGCACATTTCTAATGACAGTTAGCTTTTATCAAATTATCATGAACTGTCTGACATACAGAAAACCTGGGACCAGCGTAGGAGTAGGCCACTGGTTAGTCTGGGGGAAGAAATAATGAAGCTGCCATGTATAGTCCACATGGTGCTTAGTGTAACCTTGGAGGTGACAGGGTACATACACACCGCACAATGGGAGGGAGGAATGTCTGGAGAATGTTTTGCCCGGGGCCCCAAACAGGTTATTGTGGCCCTAAAAAATAAATCAATTTATTGCACTGGTGGTTCCCAACCTGGGGCTCCCGACCCCTGCTAGGGGTCGTCAAAGCTTCACGGGGTTCGCGAGGCTGTCTTGATCTTCAGGGCTGTAAGATAACTTAAAAAAAATACACAGTTGGCCTGAATTTCAGCATTTTGTTCTTCATTTCATTTCAATGAGGAAAAGTAAAAGAAATTGTTTTTTTAAAGTTTGGATTATTATTTAAAATACAGACTTAAAACAAATCTCACAGGATATGGGCACAGGGAAGACCTGAACACCATCTATATTCTCAACAGCCTCGTCCTGCATTAGAAAAGTACGCAGTTAAAACAACCAAAGAGCTGATAGAACAACAGCCAAGCGTCAGGGAGCAGAAAACGCTACATTTGTCAAAAAAAAGAAGCCTATTAAATATGAATGATTATTACACATTTAAAGAAAATACACAATAGAGAGAATTGTATTAAGTCCCTAAAAATAACAGGAAAACACATCTCTGATGCAATTTTCACAGGAAAAAATCTGCTCAAAATGAATCCAAATCGCTCATTTAACACAAACTTCCTGCAGTTCACTATTTGGGTTAATTGTACAGCATCATACTGGGCATCTATTCAGTGTTTCACTATTAAAAAAAAAAAACATCCATGTGGGAATAAATGTCTCATTTTGTCAGCCGCCATAAAATATGTCACTTGGTCAGGGGTTGTCAGTTTACACAATGATAGAAGGAAAAAGGATGGGAACCACTGTTTTATTGTGTGTATAGTAGCAACAACAATTTTCTCAATGAAAAAACATGGCATCATACTGGGCATCTATTCAGTGTCTGGGAATAAATGTCTAATTTTGTCAGCCGCCATAAAATATGTCATTTTGTCAGGGGTGGTTAGTTTACACCATATTTTCACTCATGCACACACTACTAACATGACTGATCTCTCTCCTTCTTACACACCCTACCAGTTAGTTGATATGTTTGTTAATCTGAGTTAAATAAATGACTTGATATTGATATATCTGTGGCCTCCCTTTTTGTTGCCAGCCTTGGGCCAGGTGGTAACACTCAATGATAGAAGGAGAAAGGATTGCTAATTATACACACAATAAAACCACTGTTTTATTGTGTGTATAATTAGCAACAACAATTTTCTCAATGAAAATGGCATCATACTGGGCATCTATTAAGTGTTTTACTATTTAAAAAACAACATCCATCTGGGAATAAATGTCTCATTTTGTCAGCTGCCATAAAATATGTCACTTGGTCAGGGGTTGTCAGTTTAGATAGATAGATAGATAGATAGATAGATAGATAGATAGATAGATAGATAGATAGATGGATAGTAACTTTATTGATCCTGAGGGAAATTCAAGTTTCCAGCATCACAGTTCCATAGTGCAAAACATGTTAGTAAAAAGGCAGTAAAAAAGTTAGTGGTGCAAAGTACAAAAAATATACCAGATATAAAAATACAGAAACCTGTTAAAACTGAATATATTGCAGGGTAACAGCTGTGACACACGGCTATTAAAAAGTGCAGAAGAGACTGTTAAAAATGAGTATAGTGCAGGGTAACTTAGTCTAAAGTGCACTGTAGGTATTATTATCTGTCCTGCAGACCGTCCTCCTTTGTCCCCCCCTTCCCTAGAGAGGGTTTACTCAATGATAGAAGGAAAAAAGGATGGGAACCACTGTTTTATTGTGTGTTTATAATAGCAACAACAATGTTCTCAATGAAAGTGGCATCATACTGGGCATCTATTAAGTGTTTTACTATTAAAAAAACAACATCCATGTGGGAATAAATGTCTTATTTTGTCAGCTGTTGTTGTCAGTTTACTCAATGATAGAAGGAAAAAAGGTTGGGAACCACTGTTTTATTGTGTGTATAACAACAACAACAACAATTTGATCAATTCAATTAAAATGGCATCATACTGGGCATCTATTAAGTGAAAATAAAAACAGCCATCTGGGAATAAATGTCTCATTTAATACATAAAATATGTCACTTGGTCAGGGGTTGTCAGTTTACTCAATGATAGAAGGAAAAAGGGTTGGGAACCACTGTTTTATTGTGTGTATAACAACAACAACACCAATTTTCTCAATGAAAATGGCATCATACTGGGCATCTATTAAGTGAAAAAAAACATCCATCAGGGAATAAGTGTCTCATTTAATACATAAAATATGTCACTAGGTCAGGGGTTGTCAGTTTACTCAATGATAGAAGGAATAAAGGTTGGGAACCACTGTTTTATTGTGTGTATAACAACAACAACAACAACAATTTTCTCAATGAAAATGGCATCATACTGGGCATCTATTAAGCTGAAAAAAACACATCCATCTGGGAATAAATGTCTCATT
This sequence comes from Sebastiscus albofasciatus, assembly GCA_916701655.1. Taxonomy (NCBI): domain Eukaryota; kingdom Metazoa; phylum Chordata; class Actinopteri; order Perciformes; family Sebastidae; genus Sebastiscus; species Sebastiscus albofasciatus. Next base: position 47,425 of record CAKAOI010046997.1, read on the forward strand.
TAATACATAAAATATGTCACTTCAGGGGTTGTCAGTTTACTCAATGATAGAAGGATAAAGGGTTGGGAACCACTATTTTATTGTATGTATAACAGCGACAACCATTTTCTCAATGAGTGGCATCATACTGGGCATCTATTAAGTGTTTTACTATTAAAAAAACCCATCCGTGTGGGAGTAAAAGTCTCATTTAGTCATCCTCAGTGTGATGATTTACGGGGTGCAGTACCGCCCGTGTCCAGCAGGTGGCGGTGTCGCAGCGCTGCTGGCCGGTTAGTAGGTGTTGCTCGTCTCCACTGTGTCCACGGCGGCTGTGACGTATTTCCTGGGGCTTGTACGGACCACTCAGCGGTTCACTAGAAGCGGTATCATGACTATTTATAACCAGCGAGTCTCTCTTATCAGTGTTTCAGTCGCTTCACCGAGCCGTCGTCGGTCCTAACGCCGCCCGGTGAGACACAACAACAACACGCCGGTGGTGGTGGTCGAGCAGGATGTAAACGGAAGCTGGTAAGTTGAGCTGAGTGTAAGTTTCCTGTCTGCTCCAGATGGTATTTAGACTTGTTTGGTTGGCTGCGAGTTTCTGCCTTTTCTGGTACCACCGGAGACCCTGACACCGGACAGGACGGGACCACACGGTGTCGTGTTGATCCCGGTTGCTGTCAGGTAGTGTGTGTCGGTGAGGTGACGTCGAGGCTGCGTCCGGTCTCTGTGGTTGTTTCCTGCGAGAACAACCGTGTCGGTTGGTGTGTTGCTCCACACTGCTGCTGCTGCTCTGGTAGCTTAGGAACCGAGTAGTGAAATGTGAGGTCGGATCTGTTCGTCAGGGCTGGATGAGAGGAGAGAGAAAAGGGGAGGCACCTGGAGCAGGTCACAGCCTACCACGGTGTCAAGTTTTACGTTAATCACGTCTGCGGTAACAGTTTCAGACATATTAGTCCAGCGGAGAGGAGAGGAGTCATCATCATCAGGATCAGCTCAGTATGACTACGTGTTGTTGTCACGGATTTAACGTGTGAAGGTGAGTCAACCCACTGCTCTCCTCCACTCTCAGCTGATGTGTGTTTAAACCTCTTAACTTTAGCTCACACACATTAAAGTGTTTGTTAAAGCGTTTTGCAGGCCGGAGAAGTTTTCCTCCTTTCCTGAGACTGTTGAGGCTGTAATCTCAGCTGCTCACTAGAACTGTGTCACTTTAAAGAAGCACCGTACGAGTTGTTGTTGTTTACTTTACTTTTAGTGTTATACTCTGATGTATTATTTACTTGGACTCCTTTGGGACTGAACTTTGACATCAGGAGAGATCAATGCAGAACACAGCTGATGTTGTTCGTCAGACTGAGCTGATTTACTGTGGTCTACATGTTATTATCTGGTGAAGCATAACCTGGATTGATATGAATTAGGGCTGTCAATCGATTAACATATAATTACATATAATTAATTGCATGATTGTCCAAGATTAATAGCAAAATAATTACACAGTTTTTATCTGTTCATAATGTACCTTAAAAGGATATTTGTTGAGTATTTAATACTCTTATTAACATGGGAGTGGACAAATATGCTGCTTTATGCAAATGTCTGTATATATTTATTATTGGAAATCAATTAACAACACCAAACAATGACAAACATTGTCCAGAAACCCTCACAGGTACTGCATTAAGCATATAAATATGCTCAAATCATAACATGGCAAACTGCAGGCCAACAGGCAACAACAGCTGTCAGTGTGTCACTTTAAAGCACAGTACGTGTTGTTGTTGTTGTTTACAAAACCTTTACTTTACTTTTAATGTTATACTTGAGTATTATTTACATGGCACTGAGACTCCTTTGGGACTGAACTTTGACATCAGGAGAAATCAATGCAGAACACAGCTGATGTTGTTGGTCAGACTGAGCTGACTGTGGTCTACTCTATCTTATCTGGTGAAGCATAACCTGGATTGATATGAATTAGGGCTGTCAATCGATTAACATATTTAATCGCATGATTGTCTAAGATTAATAGCAAAATAATTACACTTTTTTTTATCCGTTCAGAATCAAGATTCAAGCCCTTTATTGTCATTGTAAGTACAGCAAAATTAGATTTTGACAATCCCATAAGTGCTAATGAAAAGATAATACAATAAAAAAATATAAAAATACAATATGTATATTGATGAGATGACAGTTTTGCCAGATTATTGCACAAATTGTCCGTCAGATAAGTCTATAATTATTGCACAGTATCATATTATTATTGCACTCAGTGATCAGCATGTTATTGCACATATCCCTAACAGTAGATTTACAGTATTTACATTGCAAAAGTGACCAACGTGTTATTGCACATTTACATTGCACGTGTTCAACTCAGTGTATGCACCTTATTTAGGAGAGATTTTTTTAAAGGGAGATTTGTCCAGTATTTAATACTCTTATCAACATGGGAGTTGGCAAATATGCTGCTTTTATGCAAATGTCTGTATATATTTATTATTGGAAATCAATTAACAACACAAAACAATGACAGATATTGTCCAGAAACCCTCACAGGTACTGCATTTAGCATAAAAACAATATGCTCAAATCATAACATGGCAAACTGCAGCCCAACAGGCAACAACAGCTGTCAGTGTGTCAGTGTGCTGACTTGACTGTGACTTGCCCCAAACTGCATGTGATTATCATAAAGTGGGCATGTCTGTAAAGGGGAGACTCGTGGG
>CAKAOI010046998.1:0-73409 GCA_916701655.1 Sebastiscus albofasciatus
CCCAAACGCAGAGTCACAGGCAGGAAAGTTGTTCAAAATAAAGCGAGCTTTAATAATATTAAGCTGAATAAACCGAAACAACAAAAAGGCAGGGCATCAAGAAAAACCAAAAATGCAGGGAGGGGAACAAAGTACAAAAGAACAAATAGAAACAAACAAAAACCAAACAGAGGACAAAACCAAAAATACACTAACCAGTGAAACACGGGGAACACCAGGAATCAGGGCAGGAGGTAACAAGAAACACGGAGGACCAGGTAGATGGGGCTGGAGAGGCAAACGATCCGACAAGGGCAGAGGGGAACACACAGGCTTAAATACAAGACATGATTAACACAGGTGAAACAAATCAGGGCAGGCAATCAACAAAAAGCGGGAAAACAAACAAAGGTGGGAAGTAAAACCAGACAAGACACAGGAGGAGAGAATTACCAAAATAAAACAGGAAACACCGGAATAACATAGAAGAAACCAAAATCACATAAACATAACTAATAACAAAAGACTGGCAAAGCCAGGACACGACACGACACGACACCATACATACATACATACATATACAAAATGCAGGGAGGGGAAGAAAGTACAAAAGAACAAATAGAAACAAACAAAAACCAAACAGAGGACAAAACCAAAAATACACTAACCAGTGAAACATGGGGAACACCAGGAATCAGGGCAGGAGGTAACAAGAAACACGGAGGACCAGGTAGACGGGGCTGGAGAGACAAACGATCCGACAAGGGCAGAGGGGAACACACAGGCTTAAATACAAGACATGAGTAACACAGGTGAAACAAATCAGGGCGGAGCAGACAATCAACAAAAGGCGGGAAAACAAACAAAGGTGGGAAGTAAAACCAGACAAGACACAGGAGGAGAGAATTACCAAAATAAAACAGGAAACACCGGAATAACAAAAAAGAAACCAAAATCACATAAACATAACTAATAACAAAAGGCTGGCAAAGCCAGAACACGACATTTTCCTCACTAAAATCTAAGATAAGTTTGTAGCGTTATTTAACCTCCTTCCCGACAAGCTAGTATGACATGGTTGGTACTGATGGATTCATTAGGTTTTCTAGTTTCATATGATACCAGTATCTTCACTCTAGCTTTAAAACTCAGCCTGCTACAACCTCTGAAATGTGTTAAAGAAATTAGTGGCATTAAAACAAATTTGCGTTATTATCATGTTAACTTTGACAGCCCTAATTTAATATACAGACTTTTGTATAAATTATCCAGTAAGTGTGTTATTATGAGTTTAGTTATACATGTAATTTTGACAACCTCAGAGCAGACAAATCCTAGTGCACCCCCTGTGATCTTTGGCGCCCTTCTAAGGGGCGCCCGAACCCCAGTTTGGGAACCAGTGTGCTAGCAGTTAACTATGTGTGTGTGTGTGTGTGTGCAGCGTTGGTATCAGTGCACGGCTGAGAGCAGGCCTTGCTAATCCCTCACAGTAGGTCAACCACTCAAGGAACTGCAGCCATTATCGGCTTTAGCTTCATTTTATTAAATCGCCACATCCCTGTTGTGTGTTAATGGGCTAATTTGTACCGACACCGAGCGAAGGATACAATCAATGATATGGTTTTATAAGGAGGCTTAATCAGATAACAACTTTGTTCTCGGCGGTAATTAGAAGCAGGAGTGGAGCTGGAAGACGAGACCTTTCTCAGCCTGTGCCCCGGTGCACCGTGGGAACGCAGGTCGGAGGTCACTTTCAAAATTAGTTAAGCTTGACGGGCTGCCACTGACCTGCACAGGTGCTCCCACTTCCCCTGCTGCTCTGCACTTCCTCCCGCCACCCGGGGGTCACAGACGTCGGGAACCCAGTCTTCCCCACCTCCTCCTCCGCCAGCTCCCCACAGGACCAGTCCTCATCCATTAGCAGAACCACGACAAACCCCAGGCCTGCTGAGCGACCACCGTAGGGCTTAATGCAAAGCTTAAGCAGACTGAAAGAGTTTGCACACCTTGTTCTGTAGGTATGCGTCGCTCAGTGAATGTCTGCAGAGGGATTTAAGAGTTAAATCTGCTTTTACACACATAAACATGAAAACAAACTCCCCCCTCTCCTTCCCCTCACCTCCTCTCGGCCTGCCGTCTGTACTCTCAGTATGTTTTTTGGAGATGGGGGGTGGGGGGGTTGGTTGTTATTGGCGCGTCCGACCGAGAGAAGAGAAGCTAGGCCGTTGTTTTTGAGCCCCGCTGCGGTGTGGCCTCCCGCTGCTTGGCCTGCCATGTGTAATTAAACATTTGGCCTCCACAATTACTCAGCAGTGTACACATGCCAGTGTCAGGCCTCGTGGAATATGCATTTCAAAGAGCACCGATTCCCCTTAAAAGTGCTGAACTGACAGCAGCGTGGGGAGAACCTTAAGGGTGGGGCAGGAGGGGAGGAAGAGGAGGAAGAGGAGGGTGGGATTGGGGGGGAGAAGTCCACAGGGATGGACTGATTAGAAAATAAATTAAACTTGAAGGAGAACTTGAAAGTGGACTAGAGCTGAGAGGCATTGTTTGGCAGGTACAGCCAACCTGCTAACAATTACCAGCTCAGTAGTGGAAAGTAACGAAGTAGATTTACTCAAATGCTGCACTGAAGGAGCATTTTGAGGTACTTTACTACAGTATTTCCATTTATACTTCTACTCCACTACATCTCAGAGGGAAATATTGTTCTTTTCACTAATACAAAGTATTCTTATAGATTAATATAAGACATTATTGATCCTCGGGGTAAATAAAACATGGAAATTAGCTCCACCTTTACCAGCTGCAACATTAAGTTAATATGCACAATAATGCTTCAATAATTATGATACAATAATACAATATTAGGGCTGTCAAAGTTAACGAGATAATAACGTGTTAACAGAAATTCGTTTTAATGCCACTAATTTCTTTAACTAGTTTCTAGTTTCTAGAGTGAAGATGATGACATCATATGAAACTAGACAACCTTAAGGAATACATCGGTACCAACCATGTCGTACTAGCTTGTTGTGAAGGAGGTTAAATAACACTCCAAACTTGTGCTACATTTTGGCGAGGAAAAACTGACCTTTGACCTCTGACCTTTGACCTCTGACCTCAGTAGTTAGACCAATAGTTGTTTAGATATTTCAGTCTGCAAAGCGGTGTTACAACCAACTGTCCCTTGTCATGTTGCTGCGGCTCAAACTGTTACTAGTACCTCCACATATGGAGACAAGACCTTAAAATGAATTAAAACCCTGTTATTTTCCGTTGTGATTCAGGATGACCCATCAGCAGGTATCTCTCGGTGTCACTGCAGCCACATGGCCACGCTGGAAAAACCCGAGGCGGTGGAACATCTCAACATCAAAACCATCTTGGTGCCGCCACCGGCCTTCTGTTTACCTCGCTGACAGTAATGAGATTCACACGCAGCCGTCGTCTGACAACATAAACTCATGTGAATTTATGCGAGCACGTACATTAACATTTGACATTGAGGCGTCCGCGGGTGAAAAGGTTCAAAATTACAACCACGAAAATAAATAAATAAAAGAAAACAACCAATGAAAGTATGCAAATACAAATTAGTTAAACATTGTTAAACATAAGGAAGAAATGTTTTATTTTGTAGTATTGGATTCTATTTTCAGAAGGATATGACCTTCAGGGACCTTGACAGCGCTGTCACACACCCTTCAACTTTGTGTAACCCAGTCGGAGCTTCCCAGAGACACTAAAGCTGCTCGTGAAATGACAAACCAGCAGCTCAGCAGCACCCAGACAAATACGACACCCGCTGCAAACACCGTATCGTGACTTGAGGAACGGCACGCTGGCATCCAGCTGTCACTCACACGCTCGGAGACTTGCCTCTCTCAGAAAACAAAACCTTCCCCTCCAGTTTGCCAAGACACGTGAATCTGCCACTTTTCTCTTATTGATAAGCTTTGACAAAAAGTCAGTGCAATAATGCAATAAGCTGAGAGAGAGTGTGCACCTCTCTCTGCTGCACACTAAGCTCCCCATCTCTCTGAGAAACAGCACACAAACACTCATCCTCTAGAGTCCCCCGTGAACAATGTGGATTTTAAAAGAAGAAACCTCTCTGCCAGCCCCTTGTCAGCGCTGAAAGCTACCAACACATCACGGAGACGTTGGCAGCACCACCTGCCTGTGAGGCCCCGGCATCCCCTCCTCAGCCTCTTGTGTGCCATAGAGGTGCCTGTGTCCATGTCCCGCTATTGTGGCGTGGACTGGAGGGGGTATTGTGGACCTTGTCAACGGCGCTGCCATCTCCGTGCCAGCTGGCCGGGTGTGAGTGGCGAAAAGGGGGCGAGGAGGGGCCGAACAATGCAAAGATCTGTGCACAATGGGCAGCCGCGGAAAGGCGGCATTGTTCCCGCCACGATCGGCCATGCCAGCTTCCAACAAAAAGCAACATCTCGTTAAAGCGCTAGAAGCGCTGGTTCATATTTGAGAAAGGTGCAGAGCAAGGTGCACCTTTTCTTCTCTTAAACGTCCACATGTGCGTGCACACACACATATCCTCGCCCCGCAGCATTAAGTCCCTCTTTTGAAATCAAAGAGCGAAGGAAGGGGAGGAGCGGCTTTAAGGGAACGTCTGGAATCCATCTGAGATTGAGAAATCCGACCATCGTGGTTGGATCCAATTGAACGAGGCAGGCCTGAGTAACACGCTCCGACACGGCCTTTCTCTTCCTCTAACACCCCGGCCATGTGGTCCCACAGCCCTGCCAGGAAACCATGTCACAGCTCATCACAGTTGCGAATGAATATTCATGCAGCGGAGGGCGCCTGTGTGTAAAGTATTTACGTGTGTGCCTGTTTTTAGTGCGACAAAGACAGAAAAAAAAGTGTGTGTGTGTGTACTGTAAGTTTTTTGCTGTAAAAGTGATTCCCCCCCGGCAGACCGCCACAGGCTCCCGACATGGCCGCCGCTTGTAACACGCGGCGCGGCTCCCAGTGGCGTGCTGGCCAAACACGGCCTGAGTAAGAGTCAGTGTTGGCTGGATCGCGAGGTCTCACACGCTGTCTGGATGAACGCGCACACATGCACACACGCGGCGCTGCCAGCACTCCACAGATGTCCTGGCTGTTGCTGCGTGTGAGTCAGCGCGGGCCGAGCTCTTTGATGGCGGGGTCTGGTGCGAGGTTTTGGGGGGTGTGAGAGGATGGAAATGCAAGGCAGGTGCACCGTCACATTAGGCTTCCAGGATATTCTGATGCCCAGATTGGCCCCTGACCTCTCAAACAACAGCAGGAGGACTGGAAGGTGACGCAATTCACGGACAATTTCAAAAAACAAATCATCTTCTGACTCCAAACTCCAAACTTTTGGACACATTCTCACCGAAATCAAACTGAAGTTGTGATACCAAACGCTGAACTAGTTGTCCCCCACAGTGACTAGATTAGCATCGCAGTTAGAGTGTCACCCTCAATGTGAAAGGTGACATTCGTGATAACTTTCTAGGATCATTAATGTACTTTCAGCGGAGTTCACGCCAAATTTGGTGACGACGAAATAAAAAATGGGGAGCAATTAAATCCCATCTGATTCTGTGAAACTCCTCCGAACTTCTTCTTCTTCTTCTTTTGAAACAAAGCCTGATTATCAAAACTTGAGGAAAACTTTCTACTTGTCCGTTTGCGACATCAAAGAGAGGCACACTTTTATTCAGACGCCGTCTCAGTGAAGCTTGTCCTCATTATGCATCATGTCGTGTTATTATTATTATTACCTGCCTTTTAGAAGGCGATCACAGCTAAGATGATGACGGCGATGACAATAAAGTAATTGCCCGTAGCACTCATTCTTGGACAATTGATTTTTAAAAGACACTTAGAATAAAAGGTGAAGGATTTAGTTATGTAAATGTGATGCAAGATAGAAAGTGGAGTTTTGCAGCAGTATCACTTTCTTCAAAAATAGAATCTATTAAAATGTTTTTGCTAATTGAATGATTAGTCTAGTCTGGTCTGCACGTTCATCAGATATGCCAACAGGTGTTTGGCATATGGCTGACTTAGTTTCAGTTCTAGTTTAGGATGATAACACTGCGTTGGTGCGTTGGTTGAACCTTATAGATTGTAAAAAATGCAGTTAATATGTGAGAGATGCTGGTTGAAATTGTACATTTTCCTCATTTGAGAGGCCATAAAAAGACAGTGTTAATCATTAAATACTATTAAGCAATAAGCCACAAGAGGCCGTGGTTTACAGTGATTTTAGAACAGCTATGGGGCATTGTTAGGCACGAATATATATTTATATCCCTATTAATTTCCATAAAAAAGGTTGCTCATCTTCCTCATGAGGTCTTGAAATATTATTTTTCTGAAATCAAATTTTGCAGAAGCTGGCAAAGTGGTGCGATAATTTAATTTTTATTCAGTTTCACCTCATTTAAGGCTCAATAACATGAAATAAATGAGACGGTTTCTGGTGTCGGGGTATTCTAAAAGGTGTGAAGAAGCCAAAAAGGCAGCACTCCATCAAATACAATTTCTCAAATCTTCATTCTAATGAGATTTAATGGGTTTATTCATACAGCGAGATAGCCTCGAGCATGCTTACATGCTCTCGTAAAGGTTACAGCAGGAATGCATAATGCAGTTTAAGGTGAGGGAGCGAGCCTTTTGCTTCGTTGCCTCTCAAACAGAGTCAAGATGCGTCATTTGATTCTGGAAAAAGGTGCAAGAACTCACTTTTTTTTCCATGAGATTTTGGACTTTTGCAGTTTTCCGAACCCTTGTAATGAGATGACAGAAGTAACACGTTGACGTGCCTACAGCTCACCGGTTACAAGCCGCTTGGCAGAGGGTGAGAAGGAAGAGGAAGACGAGGCCCGGAGTACAGGTGTCAATGTGATTAATTGCACCAGGGAGGAGAATTAGCAACCTGCTAATCAGGTCGAACAAACAAGGAGGGAAAATTAAGTTTTTAAAGTGTTAGTTTTTCTTGCAATCACGACCCGTTGCAACAGCAGAGGGAAGTTTGTTAATGGCTCATAAGTCCATCCCTGAGGAGCAAATTATCCTGAAGGAAGCTCCGTGTTTGTGGAGTGCCAGCTCGTATTTTGCAGAAGGGGCAAACACCCACACAGCTCGGCTATTTGGTAAACCGGCAGCTCGACCGTGTGTGGAGTATATCCTCGTCATTGTCTGACTCACACGTAGACCTTCGGCGAGGTGGAGAAATCCCAGTTGAAAATGTCTAATAGAAGAAAAACAAACTGGAAGGACCGGCCACACACGCAACAGGAAGTAAAGATCACATCCAATCAGGTGAGGCCATTAATTTCCGAGGTTTTCGCTGCCATTCATTTATGAAAACAACCGCTAAATAACGACTTCTGACACCACGGTGATGAATGGTAGAAAAGCAACCTTTTTTTTTGAGATGGTGTTTGCATGTTCACACCAAGAACATCTGGAGTGCCTAAAGAGAGGGCGAGTATCGGACCTGCAGACATTCGGGGTCAGTGAAAATGACCCCCGTCTCTCCGCCCTCTGGGTGAATATTTAAATCTCTACTTCCTCCGTCGAGGAGTTTTCGCTCCCTTCACACCTGCCAGCGCTTTGCCCTCAAATGAAGAAACATGATCTACTACTCACATGTGATTTCACTCAGCGAACGAGGAGAAAGTCATCAGTCAGGTACACCGTTGGCTTCAAAGACCCAATCAGAGACTTTGTGTTGAAAGTTAAAGAGCAGAGAATAACAGTTACTTCTCATTCAGCCTCTTCACCTCCTGGATGCAACAAACAAAGAGAAGCTGACCACGCTTTAATATTTTAAACGGTATCGACTGCGACGTCTCAAAATGAATTTCTGGCCCTCAATCAGCCGCCTTCAAAAAGAAATTGATTACGTGAAATATTGATGCTTCATCAGGTGAGTGAGGGGTTTATTGATGCTGCATCAGGATATAAGGAAGGTTAGGAATTTGATTTCAAAGTAGTCTAAAGCCACTCACGTGATATTAAGAAAAGTAATGTTCAGGTATACTTATTGTTGTAGAGTGGTGTTATAGAGTGGAGGTTCCTCCGGCTGTAACCAACAGACAAGTTTAAGTTTAGTGTTTTGTGTCTAAACGCTACCTTAACCAACTAATCCAGATCTGTAAGAACTCATATGTGTCTTTTTGGGAGGCAAGGTTACTTTGGATCACAGACTGTATATAAGAAGTGGACGTAGTCACCGTGACGTCACCCTTTAGTTTGTGGACTGACGTTTTGAAGCCTCGAGTTTGGCTTTTTTGGTTGCCGCCCTGTTGGTTTTTTGCAGGGCGGAGCTAAGTACAACCGAACGCTGAATACGACATTTTTAGATGACCAAAGTGTTAGGTAGCTTTTATGAACTGAAAACACACTGTGAAAGGGTTAAAGCTTTAAGAAGAAAACACGGACAACTCCCAGACCGGACAATGCTGTGGTAGCGACCTGTCAATCACAAGGTAGCCCCGCCCTGAAGCATCCCCTGCTTTATGGTCTATCTGACTCTAAATGGGACCTTAATTTACTAAATGAACATCATGCTGTATTGAAGAAGACTTGAAACGAGTGATTGAGACCATAAACTCATGTTTACAATGTTTACTGAGGTAATAAATCAAGTGAGAAGTAGGCTCATTTTCTCATAGACTTCTATACAATCAGACTTCAGAGGAGTCGCCCCCTGCTGGCTGTTAGAGAGAATGCAAGTTTAGAGCACTTCAGCACTGGCTTCACTTTTAAGACCCGGAGGTTGATGCCTGATTTTAACATAGCGGTCTATTAGGATTGACTCGCTTCAAGTGATCATTTGAGGAACTGCAGTTTTTGTCATTGACTTGTCATTCGCTTCATGCCGACTTGTTTGCTCATCCAGGTAGAGTTTCCAACCGTGCATCCGAATGTGTAGCAGCCACCCTGGGAACAGCTCTAATACCTCAGTCCACAATAAGATTAATCCAGCCACTAGATTGTGTCACACCATTCAGACATTACAGCACACAGGCCATGAATGAATGAATGAATCCCTCCACTGTCATCTGCTCCCCTCTTCCTGGCGACGTTCCTCTCCAGCTCCACCCCTTCCACTCTCTCAACCTCTTTTCATTCAGCGTGGTTTCATCCCCCTCCAATGCATCCAACCGACTCCCTGTTAGAGGAGAAGCTCCTTTTCTTTTCCGAGAAGAAAGTCCAACGGGCGAAAAAAGGGGAAGAGAGAGCGCGCAGGCAGGACATGAAACCTCTTCCCAACCGCCTCGCCCACCCAGGCCAAAGCCTCTCCAACTCACAAGCCCTTCAGCGGGCATTTTCTAGCGCTGTGAATTTTTGTGCAGGTAAAGATTAGCAAAGAGCCCTCGGCAACAAAGCATTCAATCACATTCAAGTAGGGCCCTGTATCAAATGCGCCCTCCACCTCCACCTACTTTAGGAGCGCAGGTCTTTCTTCTCGTCTCCCTTTTTCCTCTCTTTGGCTTGGTCAGACTGAATTGCCTTTGAAACAGGCATCTCTGCTCCCCCCCTCTTCCCTCTCCCCTTCATCTCTTGTCAATCTGAGAAAGCCAGGAAATGAACGCTCTTTGTGGGATTAATTAATAGCGGGAGCTGGTCAGCGCGCTAGCAGAGCTGTAATTGCTACTCAGCAGAGGGAGGAGGAGGAGGAGGGTTGAAGAAAAAGTTTGGGTTGCAGTTTTTTTTTTTTTTTTGAGTGCGGAGGGGGTGTTCCTGAGCGCTTTGAACTGAAGGGCTCTGCTGCAGTGGATTAAAGTGAGAAGAGAGAGATAGATGAGGGAGGAGGGGTGGGGGGGGCTTTGAAGTCTGCTGAAAGGTCTAGGAGAAGAAGAAGAAGTGAAGTTGGGTGGTAGAAATTCTGTCTGGCAACATCAAACAGTGTTATCGCCCACTTTCACCTGTTGACACTCAAGGGTGAAGACACTAGCGAGCTGCGAGGCTTCTCCTCTTCTTCTCCTCTCAATCTTCATTTCGGTAGGAGCATCTCCGCTCAGATGCAGATCCTCTTTGTTCGGCGAGGTTCACGCGGGTTGATTCGACTGCTCGCCTCTCAAGTTATTTGGTATTAATCCAAAAGAAAATGCAACCACCTGAACTCCGGGGTCAGCCTGCTGTTCGTACATGAATGTGTGCATATGAGCGTTCGCATCTTTATGGTGCTTCTTTCCCATCCTACTCCCACGCAGAGGCACATTCAAGCTAAAAGATTTGACTTAGAAGTGTGCGCTTTATTGTGAAAAAACACTCATAAGGTCATCAACTGATTACTGAACAAGTTGGATTTCTTTTATTCAAAACGCAACTTATTAATTCTTTAACTTTACTCTTTAACAATCCAACACGGAGTTACAGGAATCATATTATAGTCACAATTGTTGGTAATTATGTGTTTTATTTAGCGAAATTTTAATTGAAAGTTGCATTAATTGTCTGAGGGATTCAACGCTATAAGAAATACGAGAAAAGGGAACAATATATTTAAAAATATGCCAATATTTTAAAGATTTTAACTTTTACATTCAAGCAATTTACTGTACAACACAAGACGCAATCTCTCCCCGTTTAAAGCTTTTAACACACTCACACTTCAGTCCACTCATGTTCACACCTCCTTGAAAAATGAGGGTTTATGTAAATTTTTTAAAAACTTTGCAAATAGCCTTTTTTTTTTTGCTGAACTGCCAAATTAGTGTTGGAGCGCCCATGCGTACGGAGACTTAATCATCAATAATCTTTTCATTTCTGTGGGAGATTATTCGGCGGGGCCTTTTGGTGAATGTGCTCTGACGCTGCACATAAGAAAAATACTTCTAATGTACTTCTGTGCTTTGGGCGACTATTGTGTCTTTTTGTCTCTCGAGTTGAAACGCCGCTTTTAAATGAAGGAAAAATATCAAATTTTGATCATTTTCAGAGGTTAAATGAACACAGACATTCATTCATCAAAGCATAATGTGATTTCTGTATACTGTCATTAATTAATTTGGAGGTTTTCTAACACTTTTGGTCATTGTTGGAGATGACAAATCATTAAATTGCTTTCAAATAAAGCATAAAAGTCAGTAAAATATCAAAATGAAACAAAGTTAAACCTCATAATTTGTTACTGCGCTTTTTTTAGTAACTTTATTCATATAGTTTCAAGCCATAGTGTTTTGAAATGATTGATTTTCGGTCAATATTTGGAACATTTTATAGCCTAAATGAACTAGACAATTAATTAAACAACAATTTAAAATGCCAGTTTTGGACGTGTCGGGTACGGCGTGTCAGTTTCCGCTTGTTACAGTACATGCATACTAGTGTCTTTTCAAAATAAACTTCCGTGTTCACACAAAACATACAGTTTCCGCTTGTTACAGTGCAGTGTCTTTTCAAAATAAACTTCTGTGTTCACAGGAAACATACAGTTTACGCTGCAGAGTATTTTCAAAATAAACTTCCAACGTAGGTTTCCTTAGTTTTTAGGTTTACTTACACAACAAAACAACTTGGTTAGCTTCGGAAAATATTGTCATCTGGGTTAAAATAAGTTATGTAATAAGTAATAAGTATGTTTTTTACGTAACTTAAGTATGTGGCGTTAGTTATGTACATAAGTTACGTAACAAAACTGAGGTAAAGTAAGTCAACGTTGACTTGGTGAAAGTCTGTGTTTCTCTTTCTTTCTTACTTTCTTGTTATTTATACTACATCAGTCGCTCGGATGTCTAATAATAACGCGGATGGGTTTACATTGGAGTTAGTTGAAAGCCGTTGGGAGTGAGAACGGATGGTCTAAAATAAAGCAAAATAAAATGTTTCCAACCGAAGAACACACAAAGTAAAACGCCCTGAACCCTGCAAGCTGTACTGCAACATCCCAGGTTACTCAAGACCACAAAGAAACAAACTTAATCCATTTTCTTTTTTCAAGTTTTAGGTAAACACGGGTTGCGATTATGCTGCCAGTGGTCTACAGAAAATAAATAGATCAACTGTGTGCAGCTCATGGGAGTGGACAAGTGCAAATGAATACCCTTAAAGTCAAAAATATGCACCAGACGGAGAAATCGTATGCATATCCAGTGAAGTGAGCCCACATTCACTCATCCATTATACTGGCTTGGCACATTTTAGACACACACACACACACACACACTGGACAGACAGTAATATCAAAATTCAGGGAAAGAGAGAGATGTAGTGAGGGGGGGAGGTGGCGGTGGAGGTGGAGGGGTAGTCGGAGGAAAAGAGTGATCCTTGATTTTTATGCAACGCCTGTTCAAAATTCAACTATCCTTGAGGCGCGCTTGTGCAACACTTTGCTGATGTCTGGAGGCCTGTAATTGTGCACACACATCAATTATGGATCGGGGCTGTGGTACTCCTCGCCTCGTCCTCCGTCGGCTCCAATCAGAGCGCGGCCTGAAGCTGGTCGCGCTCCCCCGGTGCTTTTTGGGAGCAGTTTGATTACAGGTGTAGTAGAGGCGGCCTTGTTATAGGATGGAGGGGGTGTTTGGGAGGAATGGTGGTCCCCTTCTTTTGCTCCTTTTCCTGTCCAGATGAGGGGCATGTTGGTGGGTGGGTGGAGGGAATTAGGGAGGAAGCAAAGGGTTGAGGGTGGAGGGTGAATGGTGGTGGTGGTGGTGGAGCGAGAGGGGGGTGAGTCTGATTCGGCCATCACATCCCGCTAACAATTTCTGTCAGGTCCCTAGAGGTTCCCTAATGAGCCCCACCGACACGGCCGAAGGCGAGATCCCCGCGCCGGCCCACTGAAGTGAGAAGCCAGAAGATCGGCACCTAGCAGCCTTGCAATTATTAATCAGACTTCTCCCTCTCTCTCTCTCTCTCTCTCCCTCTCTTTTCACTCACTCCCTCCTTTTACTCTATTCATCAGTTAGTCAAAGTGTTCCCCTCTTTCTCACAGATAGGTACAGCGGTCTTTACATGCAGAAGTCTACCGGTTAAAAGAGAGAGCGAGAGGGAAGATTGTTAAACTACCGTCACAAAAAAAGCTGCAAAGCAAAGATAGACTGATATAACTCTGATAAAAAAAGCATGTCGTAGCTAAATATTAGTCCTTGCATCTAATAAAAAGTGATTAAATAAACAACTTGCGCTCCAGTTTTCTTCTGGACTCAATCATCCACTTATTGAGATACTTCTACTCCACCAAAATAATGTACTTTTACTCCACTATATTTATCTGACAGCTGTAGTTTCTAATTAATTTACAGATTAAGAGTTTATAAATTATAATGCAGTGTTAAAAATTGAACTACTGCTAATAATAATCCAGTGTTATATCATATATATATATAGTTATATAACAATGATAGGAACTACACTCCTTGAGAACTTTTAATAAGTGCATTTTACTGATTTGTACAATATTTTGAATGCAGGACTTTTACTCGTACTGGAGTACTGTACTTTTATGTTGTTAGTTTTGCTGGAGTAAATGATTGAAATACTTCTAAAATACATACAGTATATTTTTGCCAATATTTAAAATCAAAATCCCTTTCGAAAACACCCCAGAAAAGTTTATTTTTCTATTTTAATCTTGTTTTATTTCCACATCTGTGCACATATATCTCTGTCTTTGTAAAGTAGTTTGGTGCTTAACCTGTTTGCTTTTTAAAGTGCTATATAAATTAAATAAACTTGAAACAATGTTGGAAACAAAAACTAATTTATAGACTGAATTTGACTTGTTTTTAGCTGGATTTTGAATTTTTCAGATGTGATTAATCATTTGTGGGTCGAGAAAATGATCATACTTCTTTAGCTAATAAACATTTTAATACCAGTGGGATTACGAGAAAAATGCACAGTCACAAAGATGGAAACAGAGCTATTTTATTAACCCATTTGTCCCCACAACTGGAATTTTGTATTTCTTTTAGTGGAAGTGTTTTCTGGGTTTAGCAAAAATGTGAAGAAATATTAAAAATGCAGTCAAACCACTTGGTTTATCTCGTCTTTGGGATGATGGGCTGCTGTTTTTGCAATAAACTCCTTTATATTTTAGGAAAAAACAGTCTCATGTGCCCAAAGACTAGATAGAGTATGATTAGAAAATGTCTGTATCTCAGAAACTACAAGAAGCACAATCAATAATTTGGTATAAGTTGAATTTCAAAAATATGCACACATATGTAGTGTAAAAAAAATCATATTTTATAATCACAATGTTAGCGTTTTTCCTCATTTTTCAAAAATCCTAACTTTAACTATTAATAAAAGTGTGATTTTTCATCTAATCTAAAAATGTCAAAGTCATACTGTTAGATATTTGCTCAAAGTATACCCACATTTCAAGACTTCTGACCAATCAGAACAAATTCTGTGGTGTTTGTTCTTATGATATGAGCCTGTTAAGTCATCTAATCATTATTCAGCTTGACAAATTACATTTTTTCACGGTAGCAAATGTTCTATGGCCTGGTACCAGTCCGCATACCAGTGTTTGGGAACCACTGTTCCTATAATGTGGCTGCTCAGATGCAAAAACATGGTAGATTATCGTTCCAAATGCTTAAAACGCAGGTTTTTCTGGTGTAGTTTTGTTTAAAGGAAATGTAAACAGCTGTTTATTCCATCCTGCACATAGCTTTTAAATGACCCACACTGATACTGAGTCTATAATACGATTAATCCACTCGATTCTGTCTCAGCATCTTTCTGCTCTCATGTGGTTTTACATTTCTTCCCCGTTTCTCCACTGATAGGTAACAGTGGTCTTTTCAGCCCTACAAGTGGAAATGTACCGGTTTAAAAAAAAAAAAAAAAAAAAAGGAGACGAAGCAGAGATGGTTGAGGAGACAAAGAGCAAGGGTCTGGGTGGCACTTTGAGCAAACACTCCCCCGTGGCCGTTAAACAGCCCCATTAACAGCAGGATAATGTACAGACTCTTCTCTCTATGAGCTCCGTTTGGGCTTTCACACACACACATATGCAGACAGCTTCTCGCCCACACACACACACACACTTTTATCCCTCTATGGAGGAAAAAAAAAAAGTTGCTTCTCTAAGTCTGGGCTGACTTGGCCTGAGGCGAAAGCTGACCTTTGCACCACAAAGGTGAAACGCTCTGTTCTCGTCGGTTTGAGAAAAATGCCTCCAGAAGTAACATTTTTCCCTCTTCACATCTCATCTTTTCATCGGTTATTGTGTGTTTTTTTCTTCTCTTCTCTGCCCCCTTTCTTTCCTCCGCTGAGTGGAAACCTCCCGTAGCCTCGACCCCTACCTCCTCGCCTCCTACCCCCCTCCTCCCGTCTACTTCCCTGACAGGCCCTGATGTTGCTGTAACATTTTTATCACCGGGCGGCTGCACACCTAGCAGGACGGAGCATGTACTGTAGCTCGTGGGACGAGGGGGAAGATTGAGTGTAAGAGCTCGCTGAACAATGTTCCAGGTATTCCTCTGAAACGCCGGGGTCACCGCTTTGGGGTCAAGTTCACGACCTCGCTGAGACATGGATCGTTGACCCTGACCTGGGTGAAATTACATATATAGTTTTCCTCTCTATGAGAAGCATGATTGAGGACTTGCGTTACAATAAACAGCTTCTTGTTTTCATCGTTTTGTCATAACATTGAAGTAATTGTTAAGTAGGTGTGACATGTTGCATGTTTGCAATCCTGACTTCGACATTGTTCTGTAAAATAATTGTATTATTTTTCATGCAGTTTTGCAAATACAGGAAAAAGCAGACATTTAAACGAGGGCAAAACATGCACCATGTACTTTTTTCATCTACCACAGCACCAGTAATACTTTTTAAATAACCATTATTCATTAAATTAATTGATTTAAATATTATTTTTTACATTTAATTACCAAAAAAGTGTGTTAATATTGCACACATGTAGTTTGGGGCAAGTCTTAGTCAAGTCAGCACACTGACACACTGACAGCTGTTGTTGCCTGTTGGGCTGCAGTTTGCCATGTTATGATCTGAGCATATTGTTTTATGCTAAATGCAGTACCTGTGAGGGTTTCTAGACAATATTTGTTATTGTTTGTATTGTTAAGTGATTTACAATAATAAATATACACATACATTTGCATAAAGCAGCATATTTGTCCACTTCCATGTTGATAAGAGTATTAAATACTTGTTTAATCTCCCTTTAAGATACATTTTGAACAGATAAAAAATTTATTAACTTGTGATTAATCACAATTTCAGATTTTAATGTTTTGCAAAAAAGCTAATTATTCAAAATATCTTTTTATCTCATTGTCTTGTTTTTATCTTGTTCTCTTGCTGCTACCAAACCTTATGTAGTTATATGCCTACTATGACAATACAGTATCTTGAATAGAACAATAAAAGCAGCCTTAACACAGTTAACTAGCCTATTTCAACTGCTATAGCAACACACTTACAAGGTTAAACTGTGCAGTAACACCCTCTGAAATAAAGCCAATCTGAAGTATAAAATAATATATAGAGAAAGATAAATGTCCACGATGCAGTACAGGCTGGTAATGACGAGGAAACCTTCATGTCTGGACTTCATCTTTGCATCTCTGCTCTCCTCTGACTGTGCAGTCGACAGAACGGGCGTTGAAGGAGGAGAGAGAGGCCGTCTAACGAGAGCTAAAGACAACGCTGGCGTGATGAAAGAATAAAAGTCGCTCTGCTGTGATTCAGAAATTGATGCTGCGCGAGTGAAAATGAGGCCACTTTGCTTTAATAGCGGCTAAAATGTTGTGTTAGGGCCTCAAAGGGGCACGCCACTTAGTTCACCCTCAGCGACCGGCGACATCATCAATAACATGCACATTACGTTACGTGTTCTTTAATCAATAATCAAGAGCTTCATCTACATAGAGGAATAACTGCTGACTTTGCAGGGCTGTAATTATGTGAACAAGCATTGTGAAGCTCAAGAAAGAAAGAAAAAGAGCTCTCGGTAAAGAAGGAAGGTGAGCTGTATAAGAAGTCCACTTCAACTGGATTACACTTTCATGTAAATACACCAACTGTGTAAACAATAAGGCAAACGTACTACAGTAGTTGGCTATTTTATACCTGAAATGGTACTTTTTATTTAATTATTTACCATCAGAGTGAAAAAATAACACCATATGAGTTATATAACATTTTCACAATGGGATTATACACACTTAAAAAATCACTGTGGGTCAATATAGCACCAACAGAAGACTGGATTAACTTTACCCAGTACTAATAATTCAGATTTAGTGTCATTTTCTTATGTTTTTTGCACCAATATCTCCATTATATTCACCAATACTACAGTGTGTGATTGTTTTACAACCCCAGGAGATAAAAACACTTTAGTCCTCTTTTATTATTATTATTATTATTATTGTGAGTTGTACTTGATTAATTGGGCTTTTTAACAATTTTCAAACAAACTTTAAGTATACTTTTTAGGATATTGCCACCTGTGGCTCTTCTGCACACTACAAACTACGAGAAAACAAAAGTTTAAAAGGGAGATTTCGACATTAGGGAGAAAATAATTTGCGATTTTTTATAGTTTTCTTACTAGAGTTCCCTTTAAAATAATACAAACATGAAAATAAATGTATTTGTAGTACAGAAAATGTATTTTCTTTTTCGTTAAAATAAAATTAACTTCTGTCCCTCACTCAGGATGAGAGGATTTGTGTTTTTGTGTTTAGCTAAAAGAGGAAAATTGCAAAATAATTCACATTTTTGGGAAGTTCCTCAGTAGAATTAGAAAATAAAATGCACCGTACATAATAATAATATTCATTTGATTAGTCTTTGTTCCGACAAGTTCAGATAGATAGATAGATAGATGGATAGAGATGTTACAGCAGCAGCAATTTACATACATCACTGAAATGTGCATCACTCACACAAACGACACGAGGTAAGCACAGAAAACACCGTATTTACAAACCTCTCTATACATACCAACTACTCTACTTTAAACTGGATAAAAGAAATAAAAAATACAGTTAAATATAATTAAAGATATATGTCTGCTGTGCAAGAAAGTAAATATAGACCTAGCCTATATCGCGATAGAAATTATATGGAAAAAATAAACACATTTTTATGTCGTTTTGACGATATGTATCGTCATATTGCCGAGCCCTACTGAGCCATTTACCCACAATTCACTGCTTTCTCTTTTATTCATGCTAAACTAAACTTCCTGAGAAGCAGTTTCGTTCTTTAGTGCAGCACCACGCATGATAAATATGAGCTGTGTGAGGCAGCAAGGAGGAAGACGAACATTTGAGGTGTGAGTGAGCGAGGAGGGTGGGATTGGGAGATATTGTGTACTGGTTTGTGTGTGTTTCTACATGTGTGTGTGAGTGATGGAGCGGGGTGAGGAGGTGGTGGAGGAGGTGGGGGGGGCTGGGTGGTAGCCCCGCTGTTTGGCCATACGCTCCTGCCTTCTCTTGCCTTTTCAGCCTGGCTGACCAGAGAGCTCATTTGCATTAGCGGTGTGTGTGGGGTGACGGGGTGTGTGTGTGGGGGGGTTGGATTTCGCTCGAGGCCTGTCTACTCTTCCAGGCAGTAGACTGGTGTGTGTGTGTGTGTGTGTGTGTGTGTGTGTAGGGGGGGTGGTAAATCGCGCTCTGGCAGAGAGGACGTGTCACATCCATGTAGCCCCCGCTAATCAGGGCCGGCTTGAGCCGCGGCCAACTAGCCGAGGCCCCGCTCCCCTTCCACACCATGTGAAGAAATGCAGATAATGGCGCACGCTACGGAGAGAGAGAGAGGGAGAGAGAGAGGCATGCTGGGAAAATGCTACATACGTGTAAGGGGTGCTGGTGGGTGAGCTCGGAGTTCAGCATATGGGGTGGTATCGTGCGCGTGTGTGAGGCCACGCGCACTCGCGGCTACGCTCTGCAGCAGCAGCAGCTCTTTTCCATTGCA
Source organism: Sebastiscus albofasciatus (assembly GCA_916701655.1). Lineage (NCBI taxonomy): Eukaryota > Metazoa > Chordata > Actinopteri > Perciformes > Sebastidae > Sebastiscus > Sebastiscus albofasciatus. Next base: position 18,901 of record CAKAOI010046998.1, read on the forward strand.
AATCCTCAGTCATTTGGTGAAGTGCTAGTGACCCCTATGGGCAAGACGCTGAGGTTTTTGGCTATTCATGATGTGCATGGATGAATTTGCACTAACACAATGAAAAAAAGGAAAAGTGGCATGTAAAACCACGCCGAAAATACTCCCCGAACCGGAGCAGAAATGTAGAAACCTGCTCCTTCACCCTGGGTTTTTCTGGAGATGTTTTAGTTCAGCAGCACCAAAAACAATGAAAGCAACATTTCTAAAAACAATTAGGGTTGTCGATCCATTAAAATATTCAATTACGATTAATCCCACATTTTTTTATCTGTTCAAAATGTACCTTAAAGAGAGATTTGTCAAGTATTTAACACTCGAGTGGGTAAATATGCTGCTTTAAGCGAATGTATGTATATTTTTGTTATTGGAAATCAATTAACAACACAAAACAATGATAAATATTGTCATGTGATTATCATAAAGTGCAGGAGCAGCTGATTTATATCTAAACAGAAAGGAAAACAAAGTGAACGTCCAAGGCCAAACAGACTGAGTGAGCACAACCTGGCTTTTGAGACTGGTGGATACAGACAAACCTGGCAACCCTGAGAAAACAGACAGCCAACAAGAGGGAGAACCGGAACAACAACACAGGAAAACTTCTAGGGATCAAGTTCTTTGCTAAAATAAAACTCAAATACTAAAACACGGGAGGAGAAACTAAAAATAAACTGTATTAAGTTCCTTCAAAATGCAGTAATTGACTGTATACTCTACTGTACGCCAAGCACATTTAAATGTGCATTTGAACGTCAGAGTGTGTGTGAGACAGAGGATTGTGACAGCAGCAGTATCAGCAGCAAACAGCACCTCACCTCCCCTCCCTCACCTCCCTCAGGTCTCCAGAAAGGAGGACTTTGCCTGAGCCGAAACCTGCCGCTCTTATTCTATCATCCTCGACAAACAAAACAGCGAGTTAGCGAGAGACGGAGAGAGACACAGAGAGAGGGGGGGATGAGTAAAAGGAGGGAGGGGGGAGAGATTTAGCTGTGCAGGTTCAGATTTCCCAGCGACCCCTGTGTGTTTTCCTTCTTAGCGGTTGGCTGCTGCCCTTGTCGTGGCGGCGAAGCTGATGTGGCAAAGCGTCTGATCTTAACTTAAGGAAAATATATTCCAAAAATAATATGACACAAAGGGATGAGAAGTAGCAGGATGAGGCCTGTAATAAGCTAAAGGGGCTACGTGGATAATAACGTGGAGACCCGGGCCTATACGTGTCTCCTTTGCCCGCCCGGGATCTCTAATCCTGGGCTTTGAGCGGGGGATGCGAGGGGAAGGGGCTGAAGTTAGTGTAAGATGCATTAGTGTCTTCTACACATGTGCGCCCTAATCCCTGCTCTCCAGCTTTTTCTGAGCTGCTTTTGTATTTCATTTTTCTCTCCTCCTCCTTTCTCTCCTCTTCCTCTCTTGACCAGTTAAATCCCAACGGGCCCGGCGGAGTGACAGGCTCCATTCAGCGGTGTGCTGGGGGTGACAGCTGGTGAGAGGCCCGTGTGAAAGAGCGTTGCCCCCATGATGCCTCCACCACCCCTCCTCTCGCCGCACACACACACACACAGATACGGGACCAAAGGGCCGGGCAGCAGCTGAGCCAACGCTGCCTCGTCATCCCTCGTGTCCTTTAGGTCTCTTTGGACAGTCCGAGATCGGCCCCGATGCGGGGGAACAGGTAGTTGCCGTTTAGAGGTGTCAATCTATGATTCGGTGTTGGTTTTGGTGACTACATGTACATCATCGATGCAGCGTTTTGCACAGAAATCATCTGTCAATCAAACTACATGTGCAGTTCAGGATGTGTTGATGACGTCTGAGCTTCTGCAGGTATCTGTTCTGCTATTAGTGCTCATGTTAAACTGAGAGAAGAAATTAATAAACTGGAATTACAGGTTGCCTGGGGCAATAAAATGCCACATCTGTGTATTAAATCTAGCAACTCAATAACAAAGAATTAAAGTTTTAAAGCTAGTGAAGATACTGGTATCATATGAAACTACAAAACCTAAAGAATCCATCAATACCAACCATGTCATACTAGTTTGTTGTGAAGGAGGTTAAATAACGCTCCAAACTTACGCTAAATTTTGGCGAGTAAAAATTGCCATGTCCATTTTCAAAGGGGTCCCTTGACCTCTGACCTCCAGATCAGTGAATGTAAATGGGTTCTCTGGGTACCCACGAGTCTCCCCTTTACAGACATGCCCACTTTATGATAATCACATGCAGTTTGGGGCAAGTCATAGTCAAGTCAGCACACTGACACACTGACAGCTGTTGTTGCCTGTTGGGCTGCAGTTTGCCATGTTATGATTTGAGCATATTGTTTTATGCTAAATGCAGTACCTGTGAGGGTTTCTGGACAATATCTGTCATTGTTTTGTGTTGTTAATTGATTTTAAATAATACATATATACATGCATTTGCAAAAAGCAGCATATTTGTCCACTCCCATGTTGATAAGAGTATTAAATACTTCACTAATCTCCCTTTAAGGTACATTTTGAACAGATAAAGTTTATGAGCTGAAGCGATTTCAATCATCCTGGAAACAGAAGTTTAGTTGGGTGGCGTTAGAGGATGTGGGCGAAACTCCAGATTAATTTACTTAAACATATAAAGATTAAACATGACAATTAACTTTGGTCTTTGTTGCTATTTAATAACCGCTAATATATATAACTATTTGTGTAGGGGCAAGTGACTTCAGGCACCGACCGAGCACCAAGGCATGGTTTACATTTTGTACTACCTTGTCATTTCCAAGTGTTAATTGTAAAAAGAAATGCTTTTCCGGTCAAATAAAAAAACAAACGTTATATTTATAATTTAGATTTCACTTTTGTCACTTTGCCACTTACTATACTCGAGGATCTTCTAATGTTTTCACATGAAATCTGGGTTAAATATCACACAATCTGGGGTTTTTCAGTGAAAAATTAAACAATGAGCCTCATTTAGGTCGGCAACCTGCTGTATTTCTTATGCATATTAAACCAAAACTGTATTTAAAAGCAAAAATAGACACTTTCAACACCTGCGTGTGCAGGTTGATTCACTTCTGGAGCACCAAAACACATTAATTTGTGCAAAAATGTCAAGAATTATGACTTTAACCGTCATTTAGAACAATTGTAACTTGCTTGGTGCATTTCAACGAGGCTCCGGCTACTTGATCCGAGCGGCCTCCCCAAAGTCCAGTAGCTGGTCGGCTCTCAGCGTGGCTCTCTAGTCAGTTCACTTCATTAACAAGGGGGAGCTTGTGTTGCTCTGAGGCCTGTGTGTGTGTGTGTTTGCACTGATGAGATGGACCTACAAGAGTGTGTGTGTGTGTGAGGCCCGTCTGGTGCTGCCCTCATGTCGCCTGTGACAGCATGTTCCCTCTCTGCCCCCAGCTTGCCGGCGTTGCCTCGTGTCCATCAATCTGTGAGCGTGCCCTCACCTGCACCTGTTTGTGTGTGCATCACTTATTGGCTCTATGAGTGTGTTTCCTCCCACATTACAGCGTGCATGTGTGTGTGTGTGTGTGTGTGTGTGTGTGTGTCGGCCTGCCTAACGAGGGTCCCTAGTCCATATGTGACTTCCTCATTAACGGGCCCACATGACAGGGACAGAGGCGCTGGCCGCTGGCCCAGAGTAGGGCTGACACCGCCGGACCCCAGACGCCAGCGGGCCCGTATGTGTGTATGTGTGTGTGTGTGTGTGTGTGTGCGCGGCCACAGATGCCCTAACCATGTGGCCCCCTGTTCTCTCTTCCAGTTAGGACCACTAATTACAGGCTGGATCCCTCCCTCCCTCCATCCCGTCCTTTCTCATTCTCTTTTTGTCTGTTTTTGAAGTGATAATGGCGTCATCGGGTTGTAATTGGCCGGCCAGGATTGATAGTAATTGATAGGAATGGTTCGCGGCACGCGGCTCCGTGTTGTTAGCCGGGAAGGTGTTTGGTTTAACCGGTGCAGCGGGGGCTAATAAACAAGGAGAAGCTGAAAATAAAAGTTCAACAACAGGAGCAAAATGACAGATATCTGTACAACTACAGCAGCACACAACAGTTTGAACAGTCGACGCTGGCAGAGCGAGTAAGAGCGCGGCACCAGGCAGCCCGCCATACGCCGTGATTGACAGGCTGTCACCGGGAGAGAACTGCTTTCCGGTACTTCAAGTCAACTTTCGCAAACACTACTCTGCCTGCCATACACCTGGCAGAGGCACAATTGGATTACAAGCTGTTTGTGCTGCCGGTGCCACATTCAGTGGGAATCACGGGGCGAGAACAAATAATGTCAGCGAGGCTTTTATTGTGTGCAGTTAGTGGTCACAGGGAGTGTTTTTCCCATCATGCTGAGGGACACACAAACATGAACTGACACTCACATCCACCAACAACACAGTCACTACTGTACCGACTCTTGGAAATAAGATTGTTATGATTAGAAAAGGACAGTTTTGGAGTAATCAAACATTTTTTAGCTGTTCAAAATGAACCTTAAAGGGAGATTTGTCAAATATTTAATACTCTTATCAACATGGGAGTGGGGAAATATGCTGCTTTATGCAAATGTATGTAAATATTTATTATTGGAAATCAATTAACAACACAAAACAATGTCAGATATTGTCCAGAAACCCTCACAGGTACTGCATTTAGCATAAAACAATATGCTCCAATTATAACATGGCAAACTGCAGCCCAACAACCCATTTACATTCACATATCTGGAGGTCAGAGGTCAAGGGACCCCTTTGAAAATAGCCATGACAGTTTTTCCTCGCTAAAATTTAGCGTAAGTTTGGAGCATTATTTAACCTCCTTCACGACAAACTAGTATGACATGGTTGGTACCGATGGATTCATTAGGTTTTGTAGTTTCGTATGATACCAGTATCTTCGCTCTAGCTTTAAAACTTTGTTAACTTTGACAACCCTAAACTTTTTTGTAGGCAAATGTCTTGAAATGACCCGTAACTCAAACTCAAAGTCTTCTCAATGCTTGACCAGCAGTCAGTCCACTCTTTATATCTGACCTGAAACCTGTTGTTAATCACATTAATTGCCTCTGATGAGATATTGTTTGAGCTAATTATGTTTTGTTCTCCCACACAGTCTCTTACTTTACAAAGCTTACACTTCAAAAATCAGCATCCAAAGAACGCTTTATTAAACATTCAATCCATAATTAGATGTTGGACATTTCATTTTTTAGCTAAACTTTTATTTTAAAGGCAGCTGTATCAGGCAACAACCAAGGAAGGTAGATGGTGCCCGCTTATTATTATTATTTATTTTCACTTGTATCCACATCTAACTAATTTTGTGTTCCCAGATTTATTTAGTTTTGGTTTCTTCCATTTGTTTTGTTACTTATTTTTCATTAATCTACTCTTGCAAGTGGTTTTGTGTGACATTATGTTTGTATGTAATGAAAAAAGTTGATTAAAAAAAACTTTAATTACCAAAAAAACAAATGATTTTTAAATATTTTTCATTCTTTTTCATCATAAAATTAGCAGTTTAAGAGCTTTGGGGATTGATTTTGTATTATGTTTTGGATCTGTTGGATTGTTTTCCTGCTTTTCCCCCTGTGCAAGCAAGATTGGAACATAGAAAACAGGACGTGGCAGTATAAGATCAACTTTAAAACTGCTTAGAGTAACACTTTAACAACATGTCATCACAGCCCAGCTGCATGCAGATGTTCATTCCAGCGAAACATGACACCAACACCATCTCAAGGATTCTCACACTTTTAAAAGTACGAGTGAGAAGTTGAGAACAGCTTTGGAATAAAAACCGTGACCCGTCCGCCCGACCAGTGTCCTGGAGACGTCCGCCGCCTCTGACAACCACCAGCTGCTCCTCGCCACCCTCGCTGACCTCCTGATCGGAGCTCTGATGGCTCGTCTACTACTGTTCCTGTCAGGTTCACACATGTAGCTCTTCTCCGTTACACGTATGATCATTTCAGGGTCACGGGAGGATTGTCAGGGCGCTGAGGAGGATGACCCTCGGACTCTAATTATGGCCATTAAAAGTTGGTTTTCCAGGTTTTGAAGTCGAAGCTTGCAACACTTTTAACTCAAGCTTTTGTCGTTTCTAATTAAATCTTTACCCCAAATTTAACATTTAACTGTCGACACAAGAGGTGTAAACTGAAAAAACAACAATGTTCCTTTCCGTTCTAATCCATAATTACAATATGTGATTATTCACATTGTTTTGGAGGATGTAGTCTTGAGGAAATGTGGCAATCATTAAGGTATTGTTTGGCTAAAGAAGTATAATCGTACCGGCTTTAGCCACTAATTACTGTGTACATTTAAGACTAAAAAAGGTGTCTGATTGTGTTACACAGCTTTTAAAACATGTATGTTAATTGTTTCTTATCCTCAGATTGTCCGTTTCTCTGTTTACTTCTAAATAATGACCCGTCACACTAACGTCGGGGCCCCAGGGGCAGTTTAACGTCCTCAGCAGCAGATATCATTTTCCCCCTAAGCGGGTCTTAAACTGCCTCCTGGTGTTAAAATTAATCGCCCCTGCCCAGACGCAGGGTTGACCCCAGACAGCCGTTTGACCTCTGACCTTCCAATTGTCTTGTTGCCTTTGCAGGGTAAACAGAGACAGAAGGCTGCCTGTCTGTTGACCTAATGGTCTGTCTGTGTGTCTGCTAGCCCGCCTATTATACGCTGTATTCAGGTTGTGTTAGATTCACCCACAAATCAATTGGAAAAACTTCCATGTCTGTCATTTAGTGTTAACTTCATCCTGCTATTTCCAAGTTCGTTGTGGTACTTTTCAAAATATTACAGTATCAGCTTGTTCTCACGTTAAATCCAACTTTACTTCAACGTGACAGTTCCCACTAGTATTGTCCACTAAATATAGCAACACAGTGATTTACAGTAACGTCCTCATACAGACAACATAAACGACTATAACTCTATATGGAGCCGTGGTAAATTGGGGGTTACAGTTTATCAACCTGCCGTCGTGTCTGCCAATCAAACGCCGTGTCTGTCAGCCAGTCAACAGCGAGCATCGGCAGATAAAGAGGAAAAAACTTGTTCTCAGAATAGAATCAGCTGTTCTCTTCGCTGTCAGATGCTCTCGCTCTCAGGAGGAGCTCCTCGCCTGACACAGATAACACCGACATTTCTTTTACGGGAGTGAATGAGTGATGGAGTGAACAGCTAACTGCAGAGTGGTGGAGCTTCAGGCCTAACAAAGCTTTGTCCGTGTCATTTCTTCACCATGATTGCCCTCTCGAGACATCTTGTGGCGCTTATCTGAATCATCCAACCCCCCTCTCTCGCTATCCCAATCCCTAAAACTCACCCTCCGGTGTTTAGGTTAAAGAAATCAAGTGAAAATTAATTTTGTTTTAACTCATTTCACCTTTGAAAGTGCCCCCCGGGTGGCCAGGAGGCGACGAGAAGCGAGGTTTGATGTGATAACAGCTATCTGCTGGCTGCTTATGGTCTGCAGCTCTTTCTCCCCCCCCACAATGCACTGCCACAATGACTGTTCAGGGGTCACAGTATGTGTGTACCCTTGGATTCACCTCTGACTACACAGAAAACCCTCTGCGATGTGTCTTGAACATGCCGTCTAGGAATGAAAGTTGAGTAGGAACCGATGTTTTGTGTTCAGCTTTAGTGGGATTCATTAACAAGCTCTTTGTGATCGGCTCCTTTGAGCTGTCGAGTCTGCAGGAATGAGTCCTAAAACACGCAAATGAGTTAGTATTTCATACGGAGATATATCATGAGGACGCATTTTAGGCTTTTTGCGTACGCTGACGTTCACAGCTGTTAGTTTAGGAAAAACATCATGGTCGGGCTTAAAATAAGGATGCAAACTAAGCAAAACACGTAGGGAAGAAGTACAGAAAACAAAATTGCTTTTTATTCTAAGTCAGCTTTGAGTGTAGCATATTTATGCGGAGCGGTGGTTAATACAAGCTAAAAGATTTTAACGTTTTTTGAAATAAAATACGTCAGTAAATAACTTTAAATATATTTTGAAGCGTGTACGTGTCTAACAAAAAGCGATGGCTAACAAGTGGCTAAATGAGACTACAGATGTGGTCGGCAAAATGAAATCACAAGTTGGAAGCGCGTGGTGATGCTTAAGTCATGCAACTGTGGTGTAGTTTGTTTATAGCGTTATAACGTCATTTTTTTTTACTTTTGGTGATTGCATTTATGCTTCAAAAATATTTTTTATCTTACGGAACAAAACATGCGAGTATCATAAAACGCTAGTTTGCCAGAAATCCTAATTTCTGCAATTGTAGCTGCAACGATTCATCACCAACTATTTTGATAATCGATTAATCCGTTTCAGTCATTTTTTAGGGGAAAAAGAAAGGTCTAAATTCTTCTTAAAAGTGATTATTTTCTGGTTTCTTTCCTCCTCTATGACAGTAAACTGAATATCTTTGAGTTGTGGACAAAACAAGACATTTGAGGACGTCATCTTGGGCTTTAGGAAACACTGATCCACATTTTTTCACCAAACAACTAATCGATTAATCAAGAACATAATCAACAATGAAAATAATCGCTAGTTGCAGCCCTATTTGCAATAATGGTCTTTTTATCGAGGGAACCAGGGCGATGCTTTAATCCAGGTTGGTCTACAACAATACGTCATCCCTGCAGCACTCTATGCATTACAGCACATTTGCATAAAGATTCATATTTGGTTTCAACTTGTTGCCACATGCCAATGAAGTCTTCCTGCATAGCGAGCTGCCAAATGACTTCCTGTCTCTTATGGATTTATAGTAGCTAGCAGATGGCTGCACAGGAGTTTGTGCCGTTTCTAGCAGACTATCAATTCTACTCGGTGTTGTTCTGTGTTTTGTGTATACATTAACGGCCGTGAATGAAAAAGGAAAAAAGAGGGGGAGTAAATGAAAAGAAAGCGTCCACTGATAGGATCTGGAGAAAGAAGCCTGAGGTTGTTAAAGGTAATGAATCTATACCTGTGTGTCTGCAGCCTTTGTCGCTTATAATTGCAGTGGTGTTCTTCAGTGGCTGAGAAATGCCAAAGAGGACCGCTCAAACAAAACACCTGCCCCTGCTGTTATTTTACTACAATATTTCCTCCCTGACAATCCCCTGTCTCTGCCTTTCCCCCGCTCTGCGTCCGCCGGAGAAAAACATTTGTTATAGAGAAAGAAGAGAAGGGGTGCCACTTGGGAGACAAAGGGAAAAGTGGTGACATTATGACGCGCCCGCGATGTTAATTAAAATAAGAGAAAGAGTCCATTCAGCAATGTTTCACAGATACAAAACAATAATCTTTTGTGTTGGAAAAGAAATCCATACCAACCCTGTGCGGGGTTTGCATTGAGCTTAGCATCGGACATCCTCTTTCAATAATAAGCTTTACAATGAGATGTCACTTTTCCACAAGGATTCTGTGCTGATGTGAGGTGAAGCGTCTCGTTTTATTTCCTTTGCTTGTCATTTAGGCGTTTTGTTATTGCTACTGTATAGACTCTTTGTTTTGTTGTCGTTTAAGTCGCTCTTATCCAGCGTGGCTTTGTCTTTGCTTGTCATCTTTTCTGAAGGAGATGATGTGTGATTGTTTTAAGGCCCTTAGGGTTTGTTTTATTTCACGTCAAGAAAATCTATATTTTTGATGTGCTGTATCACTGAGCATGTAAATACTGTAAGCCAATCTGAGCGTTCGCCTCCGTGTATTCGGGTGTTGGTGGATGTTTTCTGTCACTTTCTATCTTGTCGTCATTGGCAGGATGAACGCATTAAGACAGACTTCAATGTCTGCAAACTGTACAATGCTTTTTCTCAGACTACTTCGTGTGGGAAGAGAATAAAACAAATGTATTAGTTCCTTTTTGGAGTTTCTTCACTTCACCTGTGGTGGAAATCTGTTTCTCTAAAGGCTCCGTAATGTTTAGATGTGGTGATTCAGGGGGACATGAAAGACATTTGACTTGCTCCTGCTGTTCAGGAATCCACTCACCGGTGTGAACGGGGGCATTATCATCTTGAAATATGGAAACTCCCTGAATGAAAAGCACTTGCACCACGGGGTGCACCTGTGAAGCGGTCACATAGCCCTCAGTCATTATCCCACCATGCAGAGGAATCACCGGACTTATGACTCTCACTAGATTACTACGCACACGTCTGGAGTGTATTTAAAGATCTGCCTGCATGTTTAACTGTTACAACAGCTGCTGTAAGCATATTTAATCTGATCTCACAGAAACACGTGAAATGACCACGACCTCTTAACAGTGCATTAAGTGGTGGAAACACCACGGAAATAATGCATAAACCTAACATTTAATTATAGATTTGTTCCCTAAAAGTAACATTAAATTGAAGTTATGTTCTTTAAACCTAATGTTTGTTGACTAAACTTAACATTAAATTGTAGTTTGATTGCCTAAACCTAAAGTTTGTTGCCTAAACCCAACGTTAAATTGTAGTTTTGTTCCCTAAACGTAACATTAAAATGTAGATTTGTTGCATAAACATAACGTTAAATTGTAGTTTTGTTCCCTAGACCTAAAGTTTGTTGCCTAGACCTAAAATTAGTTGCCCAAACCTAACGTTAAATTGTAGTTTTGTTCCCTAAACCTAAAGTTTGTTGCCTAGACCTAAAATTAGTTGCCCAAACCTAACGTTAAATTGTAGTTTTGTTCCCTAAACCTAAAGTTTGTTGCCTAAACCTAAAGTTTGTTGCCTAAACCCAACGTTAAATTGTAGTTTTGTTCCCTAGACCTAAAGTTTGTTGCCTAAACCCAACGTTAAATTGTAGTTTTGTTTCCTAAACCTAACATTAAAATGTAGGTTTGTTGCCTAAACTTAACGATAAATTATAGTTTTGTGGCAAAAAACCTAACAAAGTAGCTTTGTTGCCTAAACCCACCATTAAATCGAAGTTTTGTGGCCTAAACCAAACGTTTAGAAATTGTTTCCATGGTGCCACCACCACGTAATGCGCTGTTAGGTTGTTGTCATTTCACGTATCACGTTGATTTGAAGTCATTTTTTCACTTTGGCGATCAATGTTGGGTTCACCTCTTTGGTCCAGACTGAAATATCTCAACAACTATTGGATGGGTTGCCGTTAAATTTTATCCAAACATTCATAGCCTCTTTCTTGAGTTTGGATTTATGCTTCTTTGGTGTTTTTATGTTGTCACAAGTTTCCCGTCTGTTCCTTCTGTCGCTCTTTATTAATATTATTTTGCCTGCCTGATGTATCACAGTACAAAGACTGTATGGATTCACTTTGATATGACAATGATGCAAATAAAATGATGGCTTGAAATGACAAGAAACTGCAACGAGCTTCTCTAAAAACAGAACTGGGCCAATTTCAATTTCAAATTAGCATTTGTCGGCATGGATACAGTAACATGACAATTAGGACAATGTGATTCACTCTGAGTTGTGCCATCCAATGTGACACATTTTATTCTATGGTTAACAAAATACTACACCATATCCACAAGTTATTATTTGACCAAACTGACCTTTTTTTTTTCCTTTATGTCCGGGTCTGCTAACTGCCTGTCGAACCAGCTAAAAGTACACCCCGTATCAAAAGGATGATGGACAGTAATGGCAGGTTCCAGCCTCGCAGAGAAGTTACAGGTTGAAAGAAAAAGCCTATTCAGAGCTCATACTGCCTTTTGTTCCTCATGAGGTGAATTTCGGAGGTGTCTGAATGTGCATGTGTCTAATTACTACTTTGAAAATGAGTATTTCAACCACAAAATAGCCCTTCCTCAATGACTCTTTGAAAGAAAGGCCTGCCTAGAATAAAGAGTGAACAAGAGTGGAAATGCAAGCTATGTCCACCCACCAGAAAAGGGAATATATGAAGAGGATGTGGATAAAAAAACTAGTTGACATTGAAGCAGAGGAAAGCAGGTTGTGGAGGTGGAGAGGGCGGATGGATCAGCCAATGCACCGACCTTGCTTGAACTCCAGAGTCATGCAAAGGAGTTCATCTTTCAGTTTTGAGTGAATACATGTTTTTATTCAACTCAAAATAGCCTTCAACTGAATGTTTTAGTTGCCAAACCTCAATCAAAGTTTCGGTCCAAATTCTACTCTTCAAAAAACACGTGTTTTTTTGCAGCAGGAATGCAGTTCGAGCTGCTCCGAGTGCTCACGCATGTCGACCCTGAAGTCGAGCAAAGCTTGCCCAGGTGAGCTACTACATGTACGATAACACAAATTTAAAGAAGACTCAAGAAAGCAAGGGGAGTCTGTCTGGGAACATAAGTGGTCCAGACCTGGATGAAGCAGTAGGTGGTGGCGAACGCTTGGTCGGACACACTCTTTGTTTCCTCCAGAGAGAAATACATTTTCCTTTCATGCAAAAACAACATAAAAACAGCCTTTTTCCTTCCCTCTCTAACTCCTTTACTCCTTTAGGACACCGTAGGTAAACAAAATTTGTAATGTTTACTTGGTTGCAGTCACCCGGGTACTTGTCAGCGGTGGCTCCGGCTTGTTGCAGGTACATCTGAGTGGTCTGCGGGATCTGAGGCATCGGGGAGGCTGCGGTGGCGAGGACGAGGAGGAGGGGGGGATAAGAGGGGAATCGATGCAAGGCTCTTTTAGGCTCCCTAGCTGTGCAGCTGCTAGCAATTACCTGAGAGGGAGAGGAAAGACTGAAGTAACCCAGCGCTGAAGGCCTCTCCTCGGCTCACACCCCGAGGCTCTCTAATTACTCCACCAAAAGCCTGAATATCTGTCAGAACCAATCAGTGGCAGCCAGGAAACAGGAACACGGCGAGGCATTCATTTGTTTGCGAGGCAAACACTCGCCAGGTACTTAGCACCGAATCAATGTTTGATTTATTAATGCGTGTATGCAGGTCAGAGCGCCGCGCTTTATTATGACAATTCTCCCGCTTGCAACAAACGCTGTGGAAAATAGAATTATTAAGCGCTTTTGTTTTTTCTTCCGTTTGCAGTAAAGCTTGTTTTTTAAGTGGAGGAAATGTAGTCACGCGTAGAGTAACCGAGTAAGAAGTTAGTCAGGAGTTGTTGGCAAAGGGCAAAAAGTGAACACCACAAGAGGTGCATCTTCTAGATGATAATCTTCATCCTTTTCCCAGACTCTCCTCTCCTCCCCCTCGTCCTCCGTTTCTTCATCTTCTTTGCAGGATTGGCTTTGGAGTGTGGCCGCCCCCCCTGCCATATGCTCGGCGCCGCTCATCTTTTAGAACCACTTTGTCACTCTCCCCAGTTTGGAGGTAGACTTTGAAAGCGATGTCGCAGGATGCAAAACACCCCGAGAAGGTGGGCCAGCACCAGACAATGATTAATACTGCTCTCAGCCATCTCCTTGAAGGGAACTGAGGCATCATTGCATCGCTGTAGAATTACTTTGGCTTAGAAGGGAGGGGGGGGATGAAAAAGCAGCACCATAATTCTTTGAATCGCCATATACGGATGTTTTTTAATTAAAATGTTTAGTGAAAACACATTATTCACAACCTTGAATTGCACGGGCGAAACTTATACTTTATGCATCGGGGGGGAAAGTGTTGAGACTTTGTCACATTCACGGAGAGACTCATCTTGATTTCCATGCTGTTCCCTCCAAGGTTGAGCAGGTTGTTTCATTCAAGTTTTAAAGTGATAAATGATACGAGTACATTTGCACACTTTTTCTTAACTTCCAGCTTTTGAGGAAACAAATGTTGGACGTGGAGGGAGGATTGTCGGGGGAATGCCGGGGTGTGATTGTGCATAAATAGAGTCCAAATGAAGTTTGCGGTGTCGAGGATTCCCGCAAGGCCTGGTCACTTTGACCACGATGTGTTCTCAATATCTCTCTAACATGTCTCCTCATAGTTAGTCACCCTCCTTAATAGAGGCCTATTAAGAGCAATTAATGCAGGTCTCCTCAGGGCGCCCTGTGATTCACACCTCCTGTGGGAGGAGGGAAGGTGTTAGCCGGCGTTCTTCAGGGACTATACTTAAATATGTAAGTGTGTTTGCCTTTACGTTGGGGGCACATCTGGGTGGTCATAAACTGACGCTTTGTCAGACCCTTCGGCGTCACTTTTTGGTTGCATTTTATAATTGTTTTGTATGTATTGTTGCAAGTTTGGAGCGTTATTTAGCCTCATCGTATGACATTATAGGTCATAGCATCAATGGATTCCTTGGGTTTTCTAGTTTCATATGATGCACATATCTGGAGGTCAGAGGTCAAGGGACCCTGCCAGTTTTTCCTCGTCAAAATTGAGCGTACGTTTGGAGCATTATTTAGCTACCTTACCGATAGATTCCTTAGGTTTTCTGGTATCACATGATGCCAGTATCTTCACTCTAGCTTTAAAACTGAGCCCACTACAACCTAAAAACCACAAGTTATGTTAATGCGTTAAAGAAATTAGTGGCATTAAACCCAATTTGCATTAATGCATTATTATCGTGTTAACTTTGACAGCCCTGGATTCAATACATTGCTATAATAAAAATTTAATTTATAGCCACTTTAAGTGCTTCCACCAGTTCCAAATGGAAAAACTGAAGCAGAATTATCCAATAAACTACTTCCTGTTCACATCTTTTGGGTTAAAACAACAGCAATGGGCCTCTTACTCGAGAAGTGGGATTACATTTCTAGATGGAGGTATTCACACTATTTTCATTTGATAAAGTAAAACGGTTACAGGAACACCGTTATCAATGACGTTACCCAAAGGAAAGGAGCTGTAATTGACTTTTACCCCCTTTTTTTTGAAAGAAGAAAGAAAGTGCAGTCATCAATTTAGAGGATGAACTAGAAAAGAGATATAATTAATTATGAATGCCTGCTTTTAGGGAGCAAGATCATTCTGAATTGAGTGCTGAGTAATGCATTATGACTTTAAAAAAGACAGAAACAAAGGAAGAGCTCTCGCTCACTCATTCTCCTGCACACACTCAATAAAACTGTTCTTTCATAAAGCAACGTATCTGAACAAATTAGAGGCTGTGAGCATCCCACAGATGAAATCTCTACCATGCAAATTAAAACAACGCAGCCCATACTCCATTACACATATCATTAAAAACCCCTGCTACCAATAATCAACCTTACCATGTTGGGGAATAAAATGCAAAGCGCTGAATTAACAAGCAGGCGTGACAGGCTGATTATTGATTTAATGTCAGCGGCCGGCCGGCTGGCACATACATCTCTGAGGCACAGCACACTATTAAAACCTCCTAACTAGGGTAATTGCATTAGACACCTTTTTATACCACTTTGTGCGGCTAATCGGCATGTAATAAGGAGAGAGGAGAGACAGGAGCTGAGTGATTCGCTGAGTCAGTGGCCGTGTGATGTCATGTCTGGAGGTGGCGGCAACAAAAGGAAGAAGGGGAAGAATAAAAACTGTAAAGGAGAAGAGATGACAGGAGGAGGAATGGGGACCTTTGTTCCTTTTTAAGAGGAAAAAAATCAGGTGGCATTAATCTGTCAAAGCCTTACTCATTATTTCTGACTCAGCATCTTGAATCTGAGGAGCAGACGGAGAGCACCAGATTCTTTCAAAATGCCATAACCATTTTGAAATATTGCACAAATATTTCTAACCTTTGACACCCACTAACTCTGATACTGTAGACTGCTGTTCATGAATATGAACCATAGACTGTATATAAGTGGATGTAGTCACGGTGACGTCACCTATTGTTTTGTGGACCACGGTTTTGAAGCCTTGAGTTTGGCATCTTGGTTTGTTTTTGTCTACCGGCATTTTGGTTTTTGGCTGTCACCAAAGAACGTAATGCCAAGAAGTGAAAGTCAATTCTTCTTTCCATTGCAACATCAGCTCCCAGCAGCAAAGCCACGCTTCTGCTACTTTGGACTGAAAGCGACAACCTGACGCCAGTAAAATGTCCACCTGAAAAGCAAACAAAATGATTTCTAATCTATTCTCATATTCAACCGAAACTTCCTGTGTTGAACAATAAAATATTATAAATGTAATAAGCATTTTTAGTTCAAAAAGGCAGCAGCAGAGTTTCGTCTCTTTGCTTCTCTACTCTTTGCTGTCAACATCTTGGTTTTTGGCCTTTGCCATCTTGCATGACAGAGGCTGGAGTTAAGCACAACAGAATTTGTTTAAATTGGCGTGGACCGTCCCCGAGACATGTATTTTGTGAAAACATGACTCATTAATTTGACTCACTGAGCCAGGCTAGCTCCAAGACACGGATACGAGAGTGGTAGCCAACCTCTTTATAATATCCTACAACTGTAAATATGGCACTAAACTATATGTTTATTAAACCTTTGCTGCATTAGGCTGCGTAGGCTGAACAAAAAGAAAACTGTCCTGCAGCAGCGAGTACAGTATTGGCCTCCCAGAACTGAAATATCCTTCAAACCGCGTCGCCGCAGCAGCTTGACCGCGCTCCAGGCTTGGCCTTCTTCCTGTTGCTCCCTGAATGAAGATGTGAAACTTCATTATGGACCCCCCAATGAGGCCTGTGAGGGGGAGAGAAAGGAGCGCAGAAAGGGGGGGGTGGCCAGGTGCCAGGTGCTCCCTGTGACGGGACACCCCATCGCCACGGAGACATGGGTCAGGGGGCGAGCGGGGGGAGGGAGGAGCTCGGGGAGGGCACGTGCTCCGAGCAGCGGGGCGGCCGGGCTTTGGCATGAATTAAACGCCCGCTGAGCCGCTGCTTTGGGGATGCTGGAGGAGAGGTCACGTACTCAGTGGCCCTCAAACGCACACACAGCCTCTCTCAGCAACAACAACACGGCTCTGTGTGCGCCCAGCTAGTCACAACAGCTATTCTGCATTTAGCACAAATACACACATGCACACTCGGAGAGGATGAATTAGGTCAGCTTCGCTGGTCAAACAGGACGGCTCTACCCGCAGCAGGGCACTAAACACAAATTATTCGCACTAGAATGCTTTTAATATCAAAGAGGAAGGAGACAATCAGCGGCTGGACCTCCTCCATTTAGACTGTCCCACAGCGCAGTGTGGCGCCACATAAGGCACCTTGTCCAAACAGCACCTGGACACAAGAACACTTCGGACAAATAAAGTAGACTGTACCGTAAAAAGTACAGTTAATACTGTTACTGTTAATTTGTATCGTCTCTAAAGGCCTTTACGCACCGGGGGGCTTTTTTTCGTGTGATTAATTTGCACAGCAATATATTTTTCTCAAGGCCGTGGATAGAAGGTGACACGCAAATTGCAAAACACTCATGAAATGATTAAGGTTAGGCATTGACCTCCAATAGTTAAGCTTAGGCAGTGACCTTGGTTGGTTCAGGTTAGTATAAGTCGTCTGGCAGCGAGTCTTGGAGAGTCTTTGCACATTTTCGCAATTTGCGGGACACATTTTTTTTGTTTTTGTCATGAATACTTTCACATAAAACGCAAATATTACATGGCGAAAAAGCAAAATAAATTATTATATTTTGAGCTTTCACACCACGAATAAAAGGCATCAACCAATCACGTTGGGCGGAACGGGTTGAGTTGCGCCTTTATTTATAAAATGTGGATGCTGTGTCTCAATTCCACTTGCTATTTTGAGTGTGTTCACACACTCAAAGTATCCAGATGTTTTACTTAAAACGGTCAAAACTTTGAGTATAGAACGCTGGACACTTCTTACTTTTTCTGTAATTAGTTATTTCTTAATCTGCTCGCTTATCATTTTATTTAGATGTCACCTTTCTGCCTTTATTTTATTTTCTAATGACTCAAATACTACATGCAGAATTGTAAAAACTATGAAAATGAGACTTGAATGTAGTGAAATATAACTGCTCAATAAAAAGATTTTAAAGAAGAGCCTCAAAGAGGACACGAGGGTTGCTGCTGTAATCAAAATGATGCAAAACAGCCAAGTAGAGGTCATCAATTAAACTGCGTTTTGAAGCATTTACTTGAATTAATCTTAAAGTTTACCAACTCAACAAAAATAAATGCAAGAATATTAAATTCTCCCTCACAAAGTCGAGCAGCGAGATGAAATATTTGACCTTTATTATAATTCAGGGAAGAAATCAGAAAGCAACTTTTGCTTGGTAACAATAATAGTGGATGACTGAACCTCCTCCTCAGCATGACACTGCTGCTAAACTGGAGGTTTGTTTTCGCCAACAGTCCGTGATGATCCCACTCTGACGGAGGAGGCCGGGCCACGCTGTTCATCGCTAAACTGAATCAAAGGCCAGAGGCGGCGGCGGCGGCGCCGACTGCCAGAGACCCTGGATCGGTGCCTTCATCATCTGACAACCTGTGAGAGCGACTCATTCATTCAGTCCTCTCCTACACACCTCCGGGACCTCGACAACACCTCGCAGCATAATGAATCAAACGCTCTGCCAGGAGAACACAAACCCACGCACAAACACACACATGCATGTGCGCACGTCACGCTAATGATTGTCAGCCAAGACAAAAGAAAGTTTGCTGACGAGTTTACGACTTGGAGACGTCGGTCGCGATGCACACTCCGGCGTTGCTTTTTGATATCTAATCACGGCAGACGTCAACAACGGCGTCCTTATTAATGAAAACTGAATCTCTTAATTTGTAAAAGGAAAATAATTAAGACAAAGGTCCTGCATCAAGCAGACAAATCAGAAAGTATGATGCGTGACAGTTTCCCCGAGTCCTCCCGCGGTGATGCGGGCCTGTCCTTTGTGTCATGACTAGTCGCTCGGTGGCATTAATCAGAGCGTCGTCCTATCTTGTTAGGCTGAGCTGGGAGATGATAGGGAGACTGCAGGTCTTTAATCAAGGTTAGAATAATCTGTGATGGTAGCTGATTATAAACCTGATCATCAGCAACATATTGTCACCTCCTAATCATCCAAATAAACAGAGACCTGCCCTCAGCCCCGACGTGGGGGAATAAATTACACACAAACACATGAGTCTTACACATACAGTACATGCATATGCAAACAATCAATGCATACCTGCCCACACACGCACTTTGCTTAAGCGTGCACGCTCACAATCTGCAGCACGCAGCACTTTTACATCAAATACTTTTAATGCAAATACCACGTTTTATGGTGGCTTTTGAAAATTTCCTGCCTCTCAGCGATTGAGGAGTGAATACATTCCCAGCGAAGAAACCCCGGCTTGAAAGACATCCATCAAGACAGCAGATAAACAATGAAACAGCCCCTCTCAAGTCGATGATAACCTCAACTTCTTTCTAATCTACTTTCATGTGCTTTGTCTCCTTTTTTTATTTACTCCCACTCTTTTATTTCACCTCTCCCAGGGTGAGCCTCTCCTCTCCTCTCTCCTCCCTCTCTTCCCAGAAGCTCATTACCTTGGGACCGAGTCTCGGCTGTTTTCAACACAGCGAAATTATAACACGACCGGCGACGGCACTCGTTAGCAGCCTTGTCAATCATCTGCTCGGGCAGGGGGAGAAGCAATCGGCGCCGGGGTCAGCGATGAAGATGTTCATTCTCTATTCATCCATCACATCTTCCGGGAAATCAATTTACACCGCATCAGCGTCACAGTGCCTCGACAACAGCGGTGATATGAAAGAGGAGGGAAACAACTTCTGAGAGAAAGACGGAGGAGAGTGGTAGATTCGTTTAGATACAATCTAATAAACGTCACTCATCTTGTTTTTTTCTCTCTTGTCACCCCCGGGTTACCTGAATCCATTGTCCTCCACTGGAAATTACTATCTGCTAATAACTTTTATATATATTTTGAAGCTTTAATAGCAACCAAAGTAGAGCGCTAGCTAGTTATCAACATGTTTATCCCCGCTGAAAGTTACTAAACCTCATTCCATCAACGCGCTTCCACTTCCCCGTCCCTCTTCGTGTCCCGTTTACTTATGTATTCTCTTTGGGAGGTGGCAGGTGACAAGGCAGAGATTTGGGATGTTGCCGCCGCTCACATTAATGTAGTTGTTGCTTTCTTGCAGATGTCAGCTTCATGGTTCATTAACGGTGTTTGGTTTAGAGACGCCCGAAGAGAAAGAGGATAAAAGAGGAAAAGACAGGTAGAGATGGAAGGGACTCGGCGGCGGGGGAAAAGTAATTGGCAACATAAATGAACCCTGGTGTCGCCCTGACACTGTCCAACGTTAGTAGACTGCAGATGAAAACGCCTTTGAACGGCAATTCAGAGCTGGACATGGCGGCTTTGAGAAAACCTGAAGTGCGAGGTGAGAAATAGTCAAGTAGAGGGAAGTGACAGAGCAGGAGAAGGATGGCGGCGTGCCAGTTCGTGTGCACGGAAGCATAGACGGGTGTGTGTCGCCAGGAGTGTGTATTTTTCTGTGCTTTCATTCCAGGAGATGTCATGCTGTTTGAGCAAACGGTTCTCCGTTAAGGCCATCCGCCGCCTGCTGCCGGCGCCGCCACCCCTGCTGTACCCAGCCAGCCTCGTGCCAACGCCTCCGACACCGCAGCCGCCAATGCCAGGAGCCCGCCTGCCCCTCGTCTCGGCAGAGCAGATGTCACTCAATTGCCCTCCACCTCGCCTGAGAGCTCCACCGCAACCGCCCCCTCCACCACCAGCCACCCTAACAGGCAGCCGCGCCGGCGTGCCAAGCGGTCGACACCCGACGTGTGAAGAGAGAGGGGACGGCGAAGGGGGGTAGGCAGGAATGCACAGCGTGGGTTGTCGATTTTTCGCACTCCCTCCATCGCCTCACCCACCTCTCCCTTACAAACACCACCACATGGCACATAAACACATGCATTCCCCACCCCGCCCCGCAAAGAAGAGACACACTTTCCCCTCTTTCTCCCGAGATGACACCCCCTGCAGGCCTTTGGGATATTCTAATTCTGTTTCCTAACTCTTATTATGTGTGGAGCGTGTGACATGTGAATTGTAATTAGTCGCTCTGGGGTGAGCGGAGAGCGAAACCCCCACATCCCCAAAAAAAATAAGAACCAAAAGAAACACTGGAGGGCGAATAATACCCCATCCAATTTTAACCACCAATCACCACCTTGTGCTCCTGTCGCACCTTTGATTCTCTCACGTAGGTGCACGCACTCAACCCTTCAGCGCTCTTTGTTTCCCCTTCCGGCGCAAGTCCATTCACCTCCCTTATGGTACAGTAGCGCTCCTCCTTGTTATCTGCGAGGCAGGCCCGTATCAATAACCCCGCAGCCCTCCACTACAAAGGGACCCGGCGACAGGGGCTAGCTGTAGGGATGGAAGATAATGGCACAGAGGTGGTACTTAAATCTCAGCGAACCACGGCAGCTCCAGTAATTAGTGGATGGGATCCATACTGGGGGCACTAAGCAGAGCTAATGCTACCCTGGGCTCTACTGCTGGAGCAAAATTAGCTGTATGGGAATGTATGGTGCTATCGCACGGATTATCCGCTGGATCTGATAGACAACTATGAGCGCTGGCTCTCCGAGAAACCCAACAGAAAGAAGAGGAGAAGGAGGAGGGAGGGACGGCGAGGATTGTAATTTCACAGCAGTGTCAGAAGAGCCAGCCGAGGCCCTGTCTTTCCATTGAGGCTTCATTAGGGCGAACAATGGACTTCCCTGCCATCTAATTAGACGAGGTTAATGAGGAGAGGAGGGCCGCGGTGGATCCCCGTCGTGCACGCTGTGTCACGGGCGGGGGAGGTGGTCAAGAGGCCCCGAAAGGGCGTGAGAGGCGGGAGGGTCACCTCGTAGCCATTTTACAGATTATTTGATAAGGAAACAAGGTACAGGAGCTAAACATGTCCTATGTGTGTGAGGGAGGTGCACACTTCATCTAAATCAGACTGGAAGATTAAATTAACTTTATTGATCCCTGAAGGGAGAGAGGAGGTGCAGGGCTGATAAAGTATTTTATTACCAAGTCAGAACTCCACTACACAAAGTTAGAAACGAGAAAATGAGCGCAAGAAAGTGAAGAAAAGCAATTATCTGTGATGTCTAACAATACGTTTTGGAGAGAATCATGCAGAGAAAAGAGCAAATATTAGCAGGTAAAGTTTAAAAGCTGCAGCTCACATCTCATTAGATTTGTCCGCAGTCATTTTGCAGAGAATAACGCTCCCTCGCAGCGAGCCGGTTGCAGCTGCACTGCACCTTTAAGTGAACCCTTCAAGACTCGGCTTGTTGCACAGTCAGCCAGTCATTAAAGGCTGCATTCTGCATCCTCCATCCCACCGGCTATTGAAATTCATGGGTCAAAGGAGCAGCTCACCAAAATGTTATCAGATGGAAAAAAAAAAACTGATGGCTATGAAATGGACCAGAAACGTCTCTTTTTCATCTCTTTGTTTAAATGGTGGCTGACATGCTGTATGGAGAATAAAAATCACAATACATGCACAGTTTGAGCTGAAATCAAACACTTTTCCAAGCAATGACTTATTTCCACTTGTACGCACAAACAGGTGAGGAGAAGAGATCCCGAGAGGCTTCTAAAACCTCACACACACATCCAAAAAAAGAAAAACAATCAGACATTAAGATGGTAAACAAACTGGAATCAGCTCGTTAACAACGGAGTTAGAAAAGCTCGACAACAACGCCGGATCGCCTCGCAACACAACATGTGACGCCGCTCGCTATTAAGAATACAGCTAATTAATCAGTTAGGTGTAAGAGAGAGGAGGGAAGAGGTGCCATTAGAGACGCCACAGACGACGGAGCGGGTTTATGTATAGATGATGACATTTAACAAGTGTTGAGAAACACAAAAGAGTGAGACTTTGGTAACAGCTGGCATTTAATGTATAGCAGCGACAGTGAGAAGCAAGCTGTAACATGGAGGAAAGAAGATGCTGCTGTTTGGTTTTGGTAATACTGTGCTATTATTTGACATATTACAAGAGATTCCAGGTAGCAACCATAGACCCATTGGGTATTTTCGTCTGTTTGGACGTCACCATTTGGGTTTTTTTGGAGCCAGAAGTGACCATATTTGGAATATGGCATATGGTTTTTGAAGCCTCAAAATCGGCATTTTGGCCATCACCATGTTGGTTTTTGAATGTCACCATCTTGGTTTTTTGGAACCAGAAGTGGCATGAGAAAATACACTCGTAAGACGAAAACACGGACAACTCCCAGACCGGACGACGTCGTGGTAGAGTTCTGTCAATCACAAGATAGCCCCACCCTAAAGCATCCCCTGCTTTATGGTCTATCTGACTCTAAATGGGACCATCATTTACTAAATGAACATCATGCTGTATTGAAGAAGACTTGAAACTAGTGATTGAGACCATAAATGTTTACAATGTTTACTGAGGTAATAAATCAAGTGAGACGTAGGCTCATTTTCTCTTAGACTTCTATACAATCAGACTTCTTGTTGCAACCAGAGGAGTCGCCCCCTGCTGGCTGTTAGAAAGGCTTCAGTTTCCTCTGGTAGCACCTGCCTAAATGGATGCGTAATGTGAGTTTTGTGAGCTGGGGAGGCAAAAACAATGTTATCACTACACATTAGTGAAACCAGGAGATTATTCCTGCCGCAGTAGGTCGGGCACTAACACACACACACGGGTAAGGTAATGTCTGGTAATGTGTGGGTCATGGTGTGCAGTAATAGCCATAATCACAGTTGCTGTTCAGATAGATTTTATGCGCCCATTGTAACCAAAAAGCCATTTTATTACAGACAGACGGACGGAGAGATGGATAGATAGAAGTAGGCTATACAGTTTACACAGCCTCAGTCTCAGCTCTTTTCATTTCCCCATAGAAATGACGCCGCTGAAACTGACATGCGCGAGCAAAATGTTAATCAAACAAACCCATTTCTCCTCAACAGCTAAACCAAACAAACGGGCCTCAACTTTCCCATTCAAGTCAGAATGACAGCGTAACACAACACAACAGCGGCGAACGCAGCCCTCTTTATTCAGGGAACGTCAGCCGCGCGCTATTCTGTTGAAAATATCAACTTCAGATGTTGAGGGGAGGAAAAAAGACGGGCGTTTTGTCTGCCTTTGTTGGTTTGGGCTTGATATGCCGCGTGAGCCTTTCAAGCCATTTGTTAGACTCAATTTCTTCCTCTGTTACATCTGCAGATTACGTTTCAAGCAAACAACCAGCAACATGAAGGCACAGAAGCGCTATTATGGTGAGAGAATGACAACTTGCATAGGTAGAGAGCAGGACACGATACAAGAAAAGGATGAGAAAAAAAAAGAGTTGATGTAAAGAAGGCGAGGAAGATTGGAAAGAGGCGGAGATAGAAGTGATGAGATACTACAGTGATGGGATGTATGCGTGTGTGTATTGTAAATGCTGGCATGCATGTTATGCAAATAAAACCGCTTTGATTCTCCGGCCTTAAACATAGTCTCCCTCTTCTCTTTTCTTTAACTCTCACTCTTGTGCCTTCAGTTTTATTTCCATGTGTCAGCTAAACTTAATAATATAACTCTTTCAAATGCTGTGAAACTTCCTCAGAAAACCACGTTAACTGCGTTTCATTTGCCAACCAATCACGCCAAGAGTTTGTTGAGGAGTCTGGATGTTTCCACAAAGAAAAAGAAAAACAACAACAAGTAAAAGGGTTAAATATAAAGAGATAGGCCACATCTAGTATGAAATATTACAATTAACAACAAGAAGCAATTATTAGCGACGACTAGACAACAATTAGTTTGCGTAGAGCAAGAACTGGACACAAATTTAAGTAGCTACAACCAAACTAAAGCTGTTTGTCTTGTTAGCAAAAACAGCACTTCTGTGTTTAAATAAACTAATTTTTGTTTGTTTTGTTTGAGCTGTTTGTCATGTTAGTAAAAACAGTAATTCCATGTGATATATAAACAAACATTTGAGCACAGCAATGAAAAAAGTCAAGACAAAAGACAGGAGATGATTTCCGTTAGCTAGTTAGCCCAGCTAATCTTCGAAGTATCACATAAACCGTTAGCTGGTTAGCCAGCGAAGTGCTATAAGTGGACACAAATAGCTATAACCAAGCTAAACCGTGAGCCTACTGTTTCAATGTTTGTCTTTTTCTGTGAGCTGTTTGTCATGTTAGTAAAAACAGTAATTTCCTGTGATAAATAAACATACATTTGAACACAGCAATGAAAAAGTCAATAGGAAAGATAGGAGGCGATCTCCGTTAGCTAGTTAGCCCAGCTAATCCTCGAAGTAGCCACATAAACTAGATAATAATGCATACAGTGCACTTTAGACTAAGACTTTAAGACTTTTTTACTGCCTTTTTCCTAACATGTTTTGCACTGTGGAACTGTGATGCTGGAAACTTGAATTTCCCTTGGTATCAATAAAGTTACTATCTGTCTATCTATAAACCGTTAGCTAGTTGGCTAGCGAAGTGCGAGAAATGGACACAATGTAGACTCAATGTTTGTTTTTTTTCTGTAAGCTGTTTGTCCCGTTAGCAAAAACAGTACTTCCGTGTAATAAACAAACCAACTTTTGAAAACAGCACTGAAAAAGTCAAGAGGAAAGACAGGAGGTGGACACGTTATCCGCATGAGCTAGATAGCCCAGCTAATCTTTGAAGTAGCCACATGCACTGTTAGCTAGTTAACTAAAGAAGAGCTAGAACTGGACACAAACTGAGCTAAACCGCTCGCCTGCTTGTTCAACGTTTGTTTCATCTGTGTTGAGCTGTTTGTCATGTTAGCAAAAACAGTGCTTTCGTGTAATAAATAAACATTTGAACACAGCATAGAAACATTAAAGAGGAAAGAGGTGGACAAGTTATCCTCATTAGCGTGCTTACCTTTTAACGTTGACATCTTTTAGGTCTTTTTTATCTGAAGAATTAGAGAAGAAGTGTGAATTATTTTCCTCAGAGCCGTTGTTGACGTTGTAAAAATGCTTGGAAACGTATTTAAAACACACTCAACTGTACTTTCTTGGGTCATTTAGGGAATCCTCGAGGCATATTCTTTGTTAATCCCGTACTTGCTGTCCTTTTTTTTTAGGATTTAACCTCTAAGAAACACTAAAGGAGTTTAGTGAAGCTGCAGGTAAACAGTTGCTGCAGAGCTTGATTGGTCTCTTCAACTCAATTAGCAACACCTGTGGCTCCAGGCACTGAGCTGTCAACCAATCAGATTTCAGGCAAACAGGAAGTCGGTGTTTCGACAGTATATGTGGCTTAAAAATGTGCCATTAAAGCAGTTATATTATTTGCTTCTCCGCTTAAACTCACTGTCTTTAACTCACATTGATCTCCAATTTAAACATTCAATTTTAGACCATCACAGAATAATGGAAACACTATCTCATGATGGGATTAACTGGATTTTTCACCCCTAAATCTTGAGATTTATTATCGTTCCATCTTCCCAACACAAATTTCAATTTATGCACATTTTAATCGCTACTCCTCTTTATTTTTTTATCTCGAATCAACAAATTGAACTAAAAACTCCTGACGTGAATTCGTCGCCCTGATCTTGCTTAATCCTAATTGGGCTAGTTGGGGTCAAAAACACAATCTTACCTAATTAAGAATCAGATACTAGCTGTGGTGTGATCTCACCCGGGGTGATACAAATTTGTTCTGAATCTCAGAGTTGTTTTTTTTATGCTCTCAGGCTCAGAACATGCATCCCTCGCAAGAAGAAAATCCTCAATCCCCAGCAAAAGTGAAACCAAATCCTATTCCACAGCTCTACATGCTATGAGTGTGTACTCTTCAATAAGGAGGATCACTTGCCACAGGAGCGTAGACTGCTGACAAGCCTTGTGTTGCTGCCATTCAGGGCTCGACAGCAGCACACTGCTTTAACCTAGATCGCCATCTAGTGATCGTGTTCAGCACAACTCCTCTGACACATAAGACATATATTGAAACAGATCGAATAAACAATCACTATCAGGAGGTTTGGGGTTTTAGGTATTTTATGTTTAAGTGCGTGTTGAAGCTTAATTGCAGAGCTTTTGTTCTGAAATGCTTTATAATCAGTAAAATCTGTCTTTGAAAAGGTGTATTTATGTGGTCATCTCATGAAAAGTTGACTCGCTGTTAGGATCAATACGTCCTCGTTGCTTCTGGTGACAGTTAAATTACTAATTTCCTAGAATGGTTTTCTAGGAAATATAACAATTGATACATTAGTTGCAAAATTGCATGCAACTGTGAGATTTGTCAGCTTGTTTTTGGTC
The DNA here is from genome assembly GCA_916701655.1 of Sebastiscus albofasciatus. Classification (NCBI taxonomy): domain Eukaryota; kingdom Metazoa; phylum Chordata; class Actinopteri; order Perciformes; family Sebastidae; genus Sebastiscus; species Sebastiscus albofasciatus. The sequence goes on from CAKAOI010046998.1 coordinate 46,046, forward strand.
ATTACTGCTTTCAATCTTTAAAAATGTTCAATTACAACCTTATTTTTGGCATTTTATCAATGCAATTTTGAATGGAGCAGATGCTTTTGGTCTTGTATCTTGTGCTTACTGTCTTTTATCTGAAAAATATTTAAGATTTTAGAAATACAACCTTATTTTTGGGTATTTTTTCAATGCAATTATGCATGTACCAGATGCTGTAGCTTGCTTTTGGTCCTGTATCTGCAAAATGTTTAAGATGTCAGAAATACAACTGTATTTTTAGGTATTTTTTCAATGCAATTTTGAATGTACCAGATGCTGTAGCTTGCTTTTGGTCTTGTTTCATGTTCTCACCGTCCTGTCTCTGTAAAATATTTACGATTTCAGAAATACAACCTTGTTTTTGTCAATGCAATTTTGAATGTAGCAGATACTGTAGCATGTCCTTACTGTTTTGTGTCTGCAAAATGAAAGATTTCACAAATGCAACCTTATTTTTGGCATTTTGTTCATGCAGTTTTGAATGTACCAGATACTGCAACTTATTTTTGGTCTTGTGTCATGCCCTTACTGTCTGCAAAATGTTTAAAAGTTCATTATTACAACCTTATTTTGTCATTTTATCAATGAATAAAAGCTTGTTTTTGGTCTTATATGATGTCGCCACTGTTTTGTATCTGCAAAATGTTTAAGATCTCAGAAATACAACCTTATTTTTGGCATTTTGTTGATGCAATTTTGAATGTAGTAGATACTGTAGCTTGTTTTTGGTCTTGTATCATGTCCTCAATGTCTTTTTTTCAATGCAATTTTGAACAGACCAGATACCTAGATAGCTTGTTGTTGCATCATGTTGTCACTCTGCAAAATGTTCAGGATTTAATTAATACATAACCTGTCAATGCAATTTTGAATATGGAATATATCGCTTGTTTTTGGCGTTTTATTTTGTTACAGCTTTGGATCTCCAAAAATATTTCAGAATTACAATATTGTTTTTGTTTTGTTGTCAATGCAGATTTGAATGGATCCTTTAATCTATTTGAAATGTCTTTGAATATAAGTGACAACATGAGAATCATCAAAACCCGACTTGTTATAGTTCTGCAGGCGGTTGCACTTAAAGGCTCGTTGTGAAGAGAATGTCAGTGACTTTTCTTCACAATGTTTTTATGTATATATATGTGTGTATAGTGGATGTGCGCCCGAGTGTACGTATATATGCCTCCACTGTATTTATGCACATGTACAGCTATACCTCCGTGTGTGTGTGTGTGTGTGTGTGTGTGTGTGTGTGTGTGTGTGTGTGTGTGTGTGTGTGACCGTGAGTGTGTGCAGAGGCCATGCGCCTCACCTCGCTATAATGAAATCATGCGGGTCAGTGAGGCCGGCAAGGCTCAGGCAGGTCACCCAACAGATCGGAACTAAGCTGCTTTGACCCGGCCTGGTACTGCATGCCAAACACACACACACACACACACACACACACACACACAAACACACAGCGTACACAGCGCTTACAGCACAATGGAACCACTGTACAGAGGAAGGGGTGTGTGGTAATGATTAAAAAGCAAGTCCACACACACACACATCCGAGGAGTGTATTTACAATGCAGGAACACACACACACAAACAATTGCTTTTATTTTGCTCCCAAACTAATAAAACCTATCAGAGGAGATGTCCTTTAAAGAGGGTTTGAGAAATTACATTGGGAAATTAAATCAACAATAGAAGTGATCAAAGTTGCCGTAGTCTATAAAACAGCGAAATGCTACATTAGATTACGGCGCAGCAAGTTGTGTTTCAGCAGGGTTATTATGGAGGAAGCTTTAATCATTTCTCTTCTATTAGCTGCTGCTCGTATCGCCCAGGGACTTCCATTAGAATTAAATTAAACAGTGGAAATGTAAATATTGACAACATATGCATAATTATTTATTCCACGAGCAACAAGATCGGAAAATTATTGCTACAGCATCGTGTTAATATGAAAACAGAAATATTTGCATTTGCTGGTAATAAAAATGCAAATCGCATTACAGAACAAATAATAATAATAATAAAAATAATAATAAAATTTAAAAATGAAAAATAAATAAACAATGATGATGATAATAACAATAAAATAATAATAAAGTTAAATTTAATTAAATATAACAATAAAATAATAATAACAAATAATAACAATTAAAAAATGAAAAAAATAATGATATTAAAATGAAATAAAATAATGATAACAATAATAATAATAATATAAATTATATTTATAATAATAGAATACAACATAAGAATAATGTCCAAATTTAAGAAAATTAAATCCATCATTTAGCAAGTATAAATGTACACAACTCCCACCCGCCATCCACCTGTGACCTTTGCGTTATATATTTCCAACCGTGTCAGAGGTCAAAGGTCAACAGCTCCAGGACGGCAGCCCCTCTGGAAGCTGTCCCTTTTTCTAAGAGGATAATCAATTACCAGAAGACTGATCTTCGCCGGCGTGTCCCCGCTCATTCCCGCTTCTTCAGATCAGCGAGGGCCCCCATAAATTTGAATGTAAAACAAGCTCGCCAGCACAGGGTTAAACACGTAATTAGCCACGACAAGTGAATATGAGGAACAGACTTAGTCAGGAGGAGAGCTATGTTAATGCGGGAGACTTCGCAGCCCTGTGAGGCATCGAGACGGGACGCAGCGAGGGGAGGGTGTGGGAAGAAGATTCCACATGCAGATATTAGAAATGCAATTGTCTTCTGCATACGGGGCGTCGGTGTGGAAATTGACTTTTTCATTATTCAGTTAGTACAATAATTAAATATTCGATGCCCTGGGTTGGTGAAGCTACTGAACCACACCGCAGATATTTAACCGGGCCTGACAGATGTTTTAAATAATGTTTATTTATCAATACTAATATAAACTGCCCTAAACTGTCACTCTCCTGTGACCTGCCGCGGGTTTCTCCAGGCTTTGCATCAGCAAGTCACATCTGGGAAGAAGAAGAAGAAGAAGAAGAAGAAGAAACTTACAGAAACTACTTTTCTTTTTGTGTTTTTTTTTCAAGGGAAGTCCTAAAACGTGTGTCGTCTCATCTGATTGGCTGTTTCCCTCCAACATCCGGTTTGATTCAAACATCACAGCGGCCTCGTTTGTCCAGACGAGACGACGACCCAAATGTATAAATTAATAAATGAATACATGAGCAAATAAACATACACACAAGATGAATTAATACATGGATACATATTTATTCATAATCTCCATAGCAACAGCGGCCCCAGCAGATCTGAGCGAGGAAAAAAATATCATTATACGATAATTAGACTTCCATCGCCCATTATGAAATATTCTATGTATTTACATCTGAAAATGTCAATCCCATTCAATATCACGGCGTGATTTGCAAGTCATGCAGCGCAGAAAAGGCCCATCAAGGGAGAGGATAAAAGGCGAAAAGGAAAGAGGTTCGCGTCTTCGGCCAGAACGAGGCGAGTACAAAGGTATAGGAGAGAAAAAAACGTGCACTCGACAGGGTTGGAGCGCTCACAAACAAACGGTTGGACGCCAGCGCTTCCAGTAAGCTCGCTCCTTGGTCCCTCATGGCTTTCATCTGGGTAAGTACTCTTCATACTTATGTTACAGTTTCCATATTGGAAGACGTTTCTATCGGCGTTTGCACAAACACTTTTCACCGTTGAAACCTTTCTGCACCGCTGGAAACTGGGGAATGAGAGTCACTTTGAACTGCCATGTGCTGCCGCTCGCTCGGGTGCAACCGCGGGGTCACGTTCGACCTTTATTCTTGATCTAGTCGAAACAACACGGACTCAAACACTCAGCGGCGGAACAATGCTGGATCTTTTGGAGTCCATTTGCATTGGCAACAGGTAGCGGCACGCTCAATGGGGGCCCCCCGAAAATGTCTGGTTAGAAATTCATCTGCTCCTTCACATCAGAGATCTCCAGCGGGCTCAACGAGGGAGAACAAAGTGGCGAGAGTGCTTTTGTTGACAGGCTCCAACAACTTATAGTGATCCTTCATTGCTGCGTTTGATGGACATCTGAGCACCACTTGTGAAAGTGTGGGGGATGGTGAGGAGAGGGTGGCATGAGCAGGGGAGGCAGGGTGGGGTGGCGAGGAGGGAGGGGGAGGGCGGCGTGCACGGGGTGTCAACACAGGGACTGATGGAGTGTGCGCTAAAGCACTGTATTGAAAAAAATAAACAAATCAGAAACAATTAAGTGTGAACTCTCATGGAATATTCATAGGCGAGCAGCCTTTGCGTGACAAGCCATCACGCCACCTCCAGTCCGTTTTTTTTTTGTCCTGCACACATGGAGATGTGCCTGCCACTTAAATCAAATTAGTCATTAGCAAATTGAATCAACAATTAGAGCAAAAGAGCTACATGGCATTAGCGTCAGTGCAGCCATATTTGTCAACCTATCAGAGCGACCTCTGGAGTAGTTTCTCCTGCGGTCCAACTCGTCTCCGGTGCGTTCAAAGTCAAGGCTGTAGCTCAGGGCGGGACGGCCCCTGCGTCCCTGTTCTGCCAGGGTCACCTAGCATTACTGCAGCTTGAGCACCCTGTTTGTTTTGTTCGCCAGCTCTCTGATGGATCCGGTGGCTGCCCTGATCGCCCCTCTCTCTGCCTCTTCTGGATTATTTCTATCGACATTTCTCACTCCTCTCCACCGCTGCTTTTAGTTGGAGGCTGTCAAAAACATTGCTGGCGGAAATGGAAGCATCCTCATTATGCAAATGCCGGCCTCCACTGATGGCATGTTCTGTTTTATAAATTGCAACCCCCTTGTCAGAAGTCAAATTGTATTTGAGTAACTTCAGAGAAATTGTCACAAGATTTCAATTTGGTTCGCCTGCGATGCCACCATCAATTTAGTCACAACAAATCTATTTCTTTACAGCGTGATTGTGCTGTTGTGGGGAGGCATTGCTCAACAATCACATGTTATTATATAAGTACATGTTGTGCAACGGTTGGGGAAAAAAGTTGCGCCGTTGAATAAATTCATTCCAGATTTTTTAATAAAATATGATAAGCAGCAGTGGTTAGTGTATATTTTTAAATGATTTTCTGCTCCTCCAAGAGAGTTGACGGGGCGTCCTCCGAGGAGACATTAATAATCATGTTCCATTAAGAAGAAAACACATTTACAAGTGATCTTCTGGAAGCTGCATGAGTAACTGGATAATTGTAAATATGTTAACATAAGTTTGCTTCTAAGTCCTTGAACGCATCACTGCAAATCAAGATACTGTAACTTTAAATAAAAATGAATGCTGTCAAAGTTAACGCTACAATAACGCACATTTGTTTTGATGCCACTAATTTCTTTTACGCATTAACTTGAGATTGTTAGGTTGTAGCGGGCTCAGTTTTAAAGCTACAGTGAAGTTACTGGTATCATATTAAACTACAAAACCTAAGGAATCCATCGGTACCAACATGGTCATACTAGCTTGTCACAAAGGACGTTAAATAACGCTCCAAACTCCAAGACAGGAAAAACTGGAATGGACATTTTCAAAGGGGTCCCTTGACCTCTGACCTCAAGATATGTTGCATTTAGCATATTTTTTATGCTAAATGCAGTACCTGTGAGGGTTTCTGGACAATATTCATCATTGTTTTGTGTTGTTAATTGATTTCCAATAATTAATATATACATACATTTCCATAAAGCAGCTCCTATATTGATAAGAGGATTAAATACTTGACAAATCTCCCTTTAAGGAACATTTTAAACAGATAAAAATGTGCGATTAATATGCGATTATATATTTTAATCGAATCACAACTTTAAATTTCCCTACCTTTCCCAAATAAACCGCATTGTAACTTTTCAAAACATGCTATTAAATATTAAAACATCCTTTTCTTTCATTCTCTGAATGTTGTTTCAAGTCTGGAAACTGCTTCCTTTAATCCTCAAAACTTGATCAATCCAGAAACTAATATTTGAGCAGACTTAACCTGGGTCATATATAAGAGATTTAACGCTGAGCCTGCACTTTAAGACATATAAAAACTAATATTGGGTTGTGGGATGTCGTGCAGCTTCCAGTCTGCAAACAGCCCTGTCAGCACGGGTCAATACAAACCTATTTGATTTGAAACAAAACTTCTATAACAAGTTTCCTCTGTGAATTAAGGAAATCTCTTTTTCAGATTGTTTATCTAGTTATGGTGATCTTGAGGGTCTTCAGTTTCTGCGTCTGCTTCACTCACAGGCCACCATCAAAGTGAAACCCCCTGCATCAAAAACACTTCAAATTGGCAAAACACGGCTCTTCTGCTTACTACCCTCCGCCGTTGTTGCGCTGAAAAGTGGGAAAAGAAACATGACGCCTTAAAATCTCTGACAGCAACAAAAATAAATGGCGCCTGGCTACTACTGTAGACGAGCCAAAAAAAAAGAAGGAAAAAGAAGCGAGAAAAAACGTCAGGGTCGATTTTAATATTCATGAATTTTCTACCAGCTCAGTTCAGCAGTTTCGATTAAGCATTAATTAGGAGCCAGAGGGGAAACCAAACAAAAATAAGGAGCTGAATGACTAATGAAGGTGGTGGAGATGTGGGTAGACTGCCATGGCACTAATGGTTCGCTGTTATGGGTGCTACATGGGCAGGAGTGCCAGTGGTGTGGGCGGCTAGACGCACCTCTGCCCACACCAGAGATCACACTCAGAGAAAAACACTCTCTGGCCGTGGAAGAATAACATGCTCGCCTCCAAACGGCGAGCAAACCGCTGCTTTCTCTGCAGTCAGTTGAGGAAATTTGAGGGGGGTTTGGTTGAACATGCTCCTCTGGGTGATGGGGAATTCCTGCAACCCCTTTAGATTCAGAAAACCGTTTCCAAAACCAGCTGGATAAACTTAAAAACACGCAGGGGTCAAGCTGAAATCCCTCTTTTTCATACACGAGGTTTCCACAGCAGCGCAGCGACACAACAGTGCAGCGTTGTGTATGCATATTAGGCTGCTACTTCACACGCAGAGCTGAGATTTGTTGTTTCCTTGAAGCTGAAAAGTGGCTGTAAAAGTTGAGGTCGAGTCGCATCGATTGGGATGTGTACTTTTCAAATATTCAAATTCAGGCTCGGACATAAGGTCTGCTGTGAGGTTACGCTGACAGGTTTATTATTAATTCCATCTGTGCAGTTTAGACATGAAGTTATTATCACTGCTGTGAGAGTAATGCACAGTGTTCAGAGTAGCACAGTAATCAGATTTTAACGCTTATATCCAGTGATGTAATGATGCAAATTCACATTTTTCCTATTTTAATTTATGGTAAAAATACAGTAAAGGTTTTCTGTTTGGTATTACTTACAGTGATGCATTATGAGCTCACTTTATACCGTATAAATGAGAGGAAAAATACAAAACAGACTGCCTGAACCTCCTTAAATTTAAATCTGGTTCTCATTATTAATAACAAAAAATGCCTTTTTGAAAATAGCAACGTCAGAGAAGAAAATATTATCATCAACTTCTTCACAAACTTTTGTTTATTTATTAGAATTGCAGATAATGTGTTGTATTATCATGAAGATGTGTGCAGATACAGTCACTACTACAGGATGACTTATTCTGCATGCAAACAGTGTGATATGTATGCATGTTTTGCATGCATAACATCAATTTTTGGTGCTGCAAATGAGACATTAAATCTGCTAAATTTTACTGTTTGTTAAATTAGATGTTATGTTTTTATTATTGCATAAGTCAAGATAGAGAAACAGCATTATGAGTGTATGAATTACAATTAACTGTATTAAAAAAAGCTATTTAGCAGGAGACAAGAGAAAATGTTAAATAATTTCTATTTTTTTCACTATTAAATTTTAATTAAATATATACCATAGTGTGTAAAATAAAATTAAACTAAATAAAATAAAATTAAATTAATATTTTCAATTTAGTCATCTTTTTTGTCTAAATTTTCAATAATAAAAACTGTTCAATAAAACACTTTTAATATATATTTCCATCAGGCTGTCTAATTTAGGTCAGATTATATAAAATTAGAATAAAATGTTAAATATATAATTTATTATTATTTTTTACATGAAGTCAAACTGCCCTTAGGTTTGTTTAATATACCACCACTAATGCGAGTGATAATTATCAGCCTGCATTCACAGGAACACAATGTATATGTATGACACTTGAATATATTCGTCAAATATGAATAAACAGCATAAATATGAATTCGGCATAACATTTTAATTCATTATTGTCGAGGCTCCAAAATGTCAACCAGGGCACAATTTACATCCTATAAATATTTTCACCTTTAATTATTTGTCTACTTATTTCCCTAAAATGTTGAGTTAAATATTATATTCTTTTATTTTTATTGGCACTTTGTGAGAAAGAGCACAAAAAGAAATAAATAATCCCCCCGAGGAACACAGAAAAAAAAGGTTATCTTTTCTTTTATCTGTTTGAGGAAGGGCTTTGCGGTCTCCTCTCCCAGTAAAACAAGGATAAAGGGAACAGGGAACAAAATAAATGATATTGTTACAGAGGTATTATCCTTAAGCCTGCCCATGATATTTGAATTGTATTGGTGAATTGTAATCAGGTATTTTAGCTTAGCGGTGCTGGTGTGCGTGTTGAACGCCTACCATCTGGTATTGGACGACAGTGTGACAGACATAGGGCTGGAGACGAAGAGGAGGAGGAGGAGGGGGGTCTGAGAGAGAGAGGAAGCCGTTATCCAACTGAAAAGCCCGGCGACTTTAGTTTCCCAATCTCTAAATCTACACATTGTAATGTAAGTCCACAGACAGGAAGCCCAGAGCAAACAGTGTTTGTATGAGCACATATAGGCTGCAGATCCCTTCAATCAGGAGCAGAAAGTTGGCCGCGGCGCGGCTTTGTTCGCTCTGGGTAGGTAAGGAAAAGAAACAAAGCTGCTGTTTAAATTATTTTTAGCATTATTTTGTTTTCACAAATTACATAGCTCAGGATGATGTTCTTGGATATGGCTGGCAAAGAAAGGGATGTTTTCTTTAAATTAAACTGAATGAGGAACAGTCAAAACATGGGCATTTAAAATGTCTGGCTTCACTTTTAAAGGGCTTTAAGAGTACAAAAAAAATGCACCATAGTAACTTAAAGAATATGCAACATGTGAGCAAAATGTAAACTAATATAATAAGAGTATTAAAACTAAATTTTCACCTCTATAAAAGTGAACTTTAGTGGTGCACATTTGCATTTATTACCAGTTGACATGCAGAGAATCAATCATTTTGGGGCTTTTTTGCATCTTGTTTATCATTTTTATTTGCTTTTGCTTTTACAAAAATAAAAATAAATGCATGTGCAGAACACAAATTGCATGCATTTGCACAACTTGGATGCATAACCTGCACATGAACTCACAATCGGTTCCAAAGCTGCACATTTCCATGACTCAAAAGGAATTTAAGAATGTCAGCAAGTACATCTGTGATGCATCAACTTACAACAAAATCATGTATGCATGTGGAAGATTTGATATATTACCCCTTTAATTTATCCATACATGACATTTTTGAGTAAAACAGGGTCTTAAAGATGACCCTACAAGCACCCATGTTGCTATCATTTGTTTTTCTTATTTGCTTTAACAAAAAATAAAAATAAATGCATGTGCAGTACATAAATTGCATGCATTTGCACAGCCAACTTGGAAAATTCTTTAAAATCTTGGATGCACAGCCTGAACATGAACTCACAACCAGCTCCGAAGCTGCAAATGTGCACGAATCAAAGGATCTGTGATGCATCAACTCTACAACAAACTCTTATATGCATGTAGAATTATCTTTCATTTCTTCATTCATGACATATTTGAGCTGCAGATATTCAAATAAAGTCTTAAAAATGTCTGTACATGCATCCTTGTTGCTCCCCAGAGAGAATTAGTGAAAACACAGACTCATCCGCGCCGGGGCCGGCCGGTTTGACCCCCGTGACCCCGGCCCCGTCTGATGAGAACTCTTGTTTCCGTTGCGGGCGGCGGGTCCCTGCATGCCGGCTGAATCATCGTCCTGGGCTGCAGCCGCGGCTCGAGTGCCCTCCAACCTCTTCACTCGCCGCTTTTCAAGAGGCCGAGCCCTGCCCAAAGAGAGATGTAAAGTCCGGAGTGCCCTGAGATGAAGAAACACATCTTTCACATATTTATTGCAGGGGTTGTGGTGCAGATTTAAAGTCATGCTTCTGTTGCGTTACGTTATGTAACTAAACCTGAACTGAGCATCTTCAGCGAGGGTCAAACACGCAGAATAACACTGATTATCTGCAACAGCTCCGGGTGAGAGCGAGTGCCCTAACAATTAACAAAGGGAGGTGTGTGTGTGTGCATGTGTTCGGTGGAGGGGTGGAAGGGTGGAGGGTGGAGGAGGGGGAAGTTTTTCTTTTCTTTCTCTCTGCCTCGCCACCTATCACAATTCATTACTACAAATTAGGGTTCAATAAAATTGCTATTCAGAGATAATTAGGAGTTGTGGTGGCGGAGGAAGGGGGGGTGCTGGAGGGGTCGGAGGTGGGGTTGTGGGGGGGTTGCTTTCCACATGTCATCATGACCCAAACCAACAAACCGAGGGTCTGCAGCTGGGGCAAGTGAAGTGAGACCCTGATCTGCCACCGAACTCCCCCCTTTTCTCCCCGTACGATGACAAAAAGAAAACACTCTTTCTCCCCCCTTCCTCTCACCTGCTGAGTTGGGAGCTGCTCCAAATTAAACAAATTATTTCAGGCCTCTCTCTTTCATTCTCCTTCAAAAAAAGCAACGGCTCACCGACAAACAGTGGTCCCACATAAGGACGGCGGCTAATAAGGTTGTGTGAGAGTGTGTAAGTGGCAGCCTGAGTGTGAGGCGAGAGCCGGGGTTATGCCTGCATATGTGCACCGAGCTGAAGAAAGGTTTGTCTTTCATTAATTAACACTTTCCTCGTAGCACAAGCTACCCATCTTCGCTTTGGAGAAGGAGTGAAATATTTGTCGGGGGTGACAGAATATGCCTGAGAGCGCTTATATTTAATTAAGACACAGAGCTTCTTTTGTACCGTTATTTTAGATTACTTGTTAATTATTCAAATGTTACCATCAATTGGTAATTTCCGTGTTAGAGAAACAAAAACGACTATTTTTAATTTCATTGTGAAACTTGTGACTATATTTAACATGTGACTTTTTCTATAAATTATTAATAAACCTTCCCCTGATTTAAAATATCTGAGTGCACCATTGAATCAAAGCGCTACTTTAGTGCAGCACCTTCCCACCTCTTCCCAAGATTATCCTCTCCAGTCAACAACTCTTTATTCGACAGTAAAGCTCACCATACGAGCACCGTGCTTTCAAGATTCATGGGAATGAGTTGCAATAAAAAAAAGTCTTGTCCTCTTGGAGATTTTTATTTTTTTCCTGGAGTGGACAAAGAACAAGGACACAGGGACAGTTTGACATCTATAGCTATATATGTCTTTTGCTTTGAAATTATAATTATTAATTATGAATGTTCATTTTGCTATCCCTACTGTCCCCTTCGTACATCATTTTAGCTCGATGTTGTGCTACGTTTTGGGCTTTAAAACTGATTTTATTCAACAGTAAATTAGAGAAACATGTATTTTTTGTTGTTTTTAAAAGAACAAGGACAAAATAAGAGCTGATTTTTTTTACATTTTAGCTTTGAAACTGACTTAAATCAACAGTAAAGCACAGAAACAAACATTAGCTTGGCTTTTTTTATACAATACAAGTGAATGGAGGATGGAATAAAAGATCCTTTTCCATCCTCTGTTATCTAACTGAAATGATTTTATTAGATATTAGTGACTGCTGCTGCTTTAGTCTATTTAAGATATGTATTACATCCCAACTGTTTTGCCCACCTAGGCGATTACTTACTTATTTTTTGACTGTCTTTATCTCATGTAATTAAACCCAGGGAAAAGGAAGTGTATGCATGTTTGTGAAGCCAAAGACACATTTCCACGCAAGTGTACAATAAACATGTTTATTCTAATCACCTGTATTTTTTTTGTTTTTTACAAAGTCTTGTTTTTTCTGCAGTAAAAACAGAACAAGGACAAAAAAAGAGCTGACAGTTTTGTATTTTAGCTTGAGATAGAGAGTGCATTAGCTATTGAACTTTAGCTTTCTCCTACACTGTTCTTAGCTTTACCTACAAAAAGTAAAGCTTTGCAATTCATGTACATTCGAAGAAAAAGAGATCGTATTGAATCCACATACTCGTGAACCAGGATGTATAAAGAGGGACAAACCAGAAGTCAATGTTGATTTCTGTCTGTAGTTGTTTTAACCCAAACCACGATCTTTTCCTAAACCTAACCAAGTAGTTTCCTGTGAAAACGGAAGTTTATTTTGAAGAGACTGAATGCATGTAACAAGCTGAAATTGACATGTGTTGCTGGATATTCGTAGGAAAATGCACGGAAAATGAGGAATAACTTTTTGTAAGATATCATACGATAAATTTCAATGGTGCATACATCCACTTCATGACAAATTCATGAAAGGTTTTACAAATTAGATGCACTCATTATCAGCTAAGTGTTGCCTAAAAAGAGAGCTGTGTATTCAGCGACATGACACTCAAACTTTATCGACAAAAGATGCGAGGAGAGACACAGATCAGCAGGAAGTTTGGTGCAAACCGAACTAAACCTCATGGATTTGCCACTCGAACAACTTTTGTCAGTTCACTTTCTGTTGCTGACATTCAGCTGCTCTGTTGAACCTGTCAACTTTAACTCTACTTGTTCTCTCTTATGGCTGTTTGTGCCCTGCATCCTCCTCCTCTTCCTCCTCCTCGCTGTCTCCTCCAGCTGTCTGCGTGCGACTCTGGCTGCGGCCCCAGCGCCACTGGAGGGGCCGTGTGAACCGGCCAGTCCGGTCACCTCGCATCAGTGTCGGGCTGGAATGCGCCGTGGCCCTGGCCCTGGCCGGGGACACCACTCTGGGGGTTGGCGGACGAGGAGGGAGGGGGTCGGTGGTGGTTGGCGGCTGAGCAGGTGCTCGGTTAGGGAGTTGGATGTTGATGTCACGTCCCCGCCGTCCATTGTGGTCGGGGGGGACATGGACACCGAGGGACACAGAGCGCCTGTGGGTGTGCCTCTCTAGAGGTCACCGTGCCAGATCACAATCACACTGAGCCTTTACTTATTAAGTGGCTTTCTGTGCACCCAGTGGTTAGCGAGCGCTACACGACAACCAAGCCTCGCACAAAAAGACCCGGTAAAGAGATACCAGCCCGCTATTGAGACCGCCACTCCGCCGTTGTGTTCCTACCAGCCGCTGTGCACAAATATGATACCAGAGGTGTAGCATTCCTTCTCCACTCCTTGTTAAAAGAAGTCCTTTACACACCAAACACAGCATCGCAGACTCTCTGATCAGCAATTATGCACTTTAGAGGTATTAAATAGAGCTGAGGGGGGGACAGGGGGCCTCCGGGGACCACCGGCGGTCCGTAAATACACTTCTCTCCGCAAAAATGAAAGGAAGAGACCTGCCATTTGTAGACATTATTCATGCATTAAATGTAAAACAATTATGCCGCATATATTTCAGCCTTATTTACTTGCTGTGTCTTGTCTCGTCTGCTGCGCGGCGTGTGTGCACAGATGATGACAACTCTCCTTGCCGTGCGTGCTCTGTATCTATATTTATCACCAGCGCGGGTCAGAGGTCGTCCATTTCTGAGCGGTGAACCGGCACAAAAGATTATCATCAATTAATATGCCATAATAACTGGGTTCACTTTCATATTCGCTGTATGCATTTGTCTTTTAAAGTGATCTGGTTTGGCAATCTAGCCGCCTCCTCTGTAATGTATGCTAATGTGAGTAAAAACACTCTGGATCGTCTCTGAGGAATAAGAATCCGTGTTGGGATTCAGACCGGCAGCGTGTTCCATTTTTGGCGCTGGGAAAAGTTCTCCAGCAGCCAGCGTGTCTCACCAACTTCATATTCTTTTCATATTGTTTCCCCAAAGTTGTCTTAGCGAGCGGAGCCTGGTGAGTAGCCAGAGAAACCATTATTCAAACCGGGGTCCTGACACCAGTTTATAGGCTGAATTACATTAACTCGCATGTAACTTCAGATGTGAGGAGGGATTGTTAAAGTTCAACCCCAAACTCAGCGGGGCCTCTGCCAGCGTTGGCTACTCACAACGTACTTTGATATGTGTTTTCCATGTAACCTAATTCATTCACCCTCAGCTGCACTGGATGCACAATAAAGATATCAGCTCTAAGTAACACAAAAATCATATCCAACACGAATAAACTCTTCAAAGCGTCACTTTTTTTTGCTTAAAGCTACTACAAGGAACTTTCATTTCGTGCTGCTTTTGGCGGTCCCTGTGGACAAAAGCTGTAGTGTTTCCAAGCACCAGACTCCCTTTAGAAAACCTCTCATTTTACTGCAGCGGGGTCTGACAGTCTGCCCTGCACAGTCCTGGTTCTGGTTCTCCTGTACCCCCCTTCCAGGCCCAGCAATAAGGCCTGGGCCTCGGAGGCCCCGCTGGAGTCTGAGCTGAATCTGCATGATTTCATCGGAATCGGATCCGATGACTGTGGACGACGAAACCTGCCAAAGTAAATTATAAATGAATAAATAAATAAAAGACTCAATATATGAATAAATAAGACATTGGAAATGTAGAAAGAAAAGAATACAGAAATAAATATGTTTGGGGAAATAAATAAGGGGTGAAATGCAAAGGGAAAATCCTGCAGAAATAAATAAATAAGTGCATAAGTACATAAATTAATACATACATTTAAAATGAAATATAAGATAAATAAAAGAAATTAATTCAAAAATAGATACATAAATGAAAATAAATGCAAAAACAAATAAAATAAAAATAAATTAAATAATTTAAAATTTTATGAAAATAAATAAATAAATAAAAGGGAAAAATAAACAGAAGAGTGAATAAATTAGGGAATTAATACAAAGATAAATAAATAAAAAAGCAAATTAAAACAGAAATATCAATTTTAATTTAATTTATCAATTAATTAATGGCTACATTTATTTTTAATAATATTTTTGCTATATTTAAATTTACATTTACTTATTTATCATGTAATTTATTTACTTATGCATTTATTTTGGCAGGTTCCGTCCTCCATAGGTGACAAGCATTAAGAATAACTAAATAGAAATAGCCAATCTTCTCGCTGATGGTCTCGTTTACTGATGTAGGTCATATACAGGCATCAGTATTACATTGAGAACAGTTAAAAACTCCTTGAAGTAACTTTAACCATGCTTTTCTAAGGTCATGACACCAAGCCAGCTATCAGCTGCAGTAGGGCCACCAATGGAGCATCGTCATGTGGTCGAACGTCACGCATACAGTCGTTTTTGCTGCACCTTTGCTGGCTGGTGCTGGTTTATTGAGGTTAACTGGATCTATCAGAAGCCTTAAAAGGTTCCCTACCAATGTCGTTGCCCAAGTGTTCATCACACGTTGCAGATCTCTGAATCTAAAAAGTGGTTCGTTATAGAAGCAAGAAAAGACTCAAGATTTGGTTCTTCACAGAAACAAAGTTTAAACAGAATTCAAGCTGCGGCCTCTCCCCACCACTAGTCAATATCAACTTGACAAAAATAACCACTCCTGCGTATTAAACAAACTCCTGTCCTAGATCAAGAAACTATAGCTGTTGAGCGGCGAGGCCTCTCCGAAGTGCACTCGGCAGTTAGTGCACTCCAGCTGCACGGTAGCTGAAGCACCCTGGGCGAGAGGGCTTCGAGGACGGCGCGAGTGACGCGGCGCCTCGGCGCGGTGAGGAGAGGGGAAGTGACAGGAGACAGTTGCTACACACTGTGTCAGGCTGGCAGTGTCACACCTGGCAGCTGTCAATCACCGCAACCGCGCTCCCCGAAACACCTCGCTCCCTGATATCGCCGGAGCCGCTGCCAAACATGCCTTGAGTGGTGTCATCCATCCACACATGAGCACTGGCTCACTCCGACTGCACTCATCCTGTCACTGCAAGTCAGAGACGGAGAGAGAGGAGGAAGAAGAAGGGGGGAGAGGAGGAAGAGGGGAGAGGGAGGGAAGCATCCATCTATTTACATATGGAAAGGTCACAAATAGCCTGCAGGCACTGTGCTAATTAGAGAATGTGGCAAAAAAAAACTCCAAAGATAAATTGAAAGACAAAAATGGAGAGTTATCTAAGTATGCTGGTGTAATGAAAGTGGGGATAAGGTGAATGAAAGGAGAAAGGAAGTGGCTGAACCTTCCAAAAGAAAAGTCTTTAGTGAAGGTAGAAAGAAGAAAACAAAAGATGTCGTACATTATTTGTGAAACGATCTGCTCCCTTTTGGTTGAAAATCATCGATAGGAGAAGTATCGACATCTTACGGTGCTGGGAACGTAGCTTTAGCTCGCCGGCTAGCACAGGTCTCCACCAGCAGACGTTGACCATATGATGGTGTTCAGATGACCGGGCGTGTGTGATCTCCCTTAGCCAGATAAGCGAATCAACCTTTATAATTCATTGTGACAAGCTGACAGGGAAAATGAGTGTAAAATTTTATACTTACATGAATTTTTGTGTCAGATCGCCGTCTGTGCGCTTGTTTTTCTGCCTGGCCATAGACGAGGGCGCCTTTCTCCGCGGGCGCTCCACGGACTTTGTTTCCAGGCCTTCAGACACATCGCCCTTCGCCCTAGTGAATTTGCTGATTAATTTTGGATGCTCCCCTTAATTAACACCCCAAAGGAAAGTGTAGATTTCCGAAGCCCGCCTTTTGCGGCAGAACAAACAAAACGGGAGAGTCTGAAGAAGGATGACCTCAGGGAGACAGACGTGCTGATGTCCAAAATGACATTACAGGAGCAATGTGAAGGCCCCGTGACGCCGGGCCTAGACCTGGACATGGGCGATGCCTCAGGAGCTCCCAGGCCTTTTAATCAGCGGCTGGAAACGAGCTCCCTATTAGTCTCATTTCATTTGCTTTAGCGTCGGTAGAGAAGCAGGCCTCGCATGATGCCACCCGACGCTTGAAACATGCTGTTCTTGTGCCAGTGCTGGTGCCGCCTCCGGCCCACGGTCATTAATTGGTGCCACTCTCTTACTTCCAGTGAAATTGGCAGATGACGGACAGGGGGCGAAATAAAAATTTGATTTCTTTCTACCAACATCAGAGTGGATTTCACTAATTGGGTTGAATGGTGCCCATCTCGTCCTCGTGACAGCCACGCAGGATGCATGAGAAGCTGCGGGCAGCTTGGAGAGCTCTCACCCCGCCATGCCAGCTCAGAAGACACGCCGGCAGGAGAGGAAAGGGTGGTGGAGGAGGGGGGGGCGAAGTTGCAAAAAGACACACCGAGACAAAAGAGCACAGCTACAGATCGCACGCTCACTTTTTCTGAGACCTTGAACAAACAA
This sequence comes from Sebastiscus albofasciatus, assembly GCA_916701655.1. NCBI lineage: Eukaryota > Metazoa > Chordata > Actinopteri > Perciformes > Sebastidae > Sebastiscus > Sebastiscus albofasciatus. The sequence goes on from CAKAOI010046998.1 coordinate 63,498, forward strand.
ACTGGCACTTTGTCTCGCTGAGGGCAAGAAGATTCGCACGTCATCGCTCAACCAGAAGGTAGCGAGTCGGCTCTCCAAAACACTGGAGGTCCAAGTCCTCGGAGACTTTCTCTGCCTCCTTGACCTGTCCATCGTCAGTGCATCACTTTCAATGAGTAATAAAAAGGTTGGACTGAACACGATGACGAAAAGGAATGTGGAAAGAATACCAATGATGCCGCAAACTGACCCTCACGGTGGATTTGTAGTGTGTAAAAAGTCTGGATTCTGCACGTACTTTACTTAGTTTACGTACTTATTTTAAACCCAACCATGACCTTTTTCCTAAACCTAACTGCAGACGTTTGCGTAGCGTAGAATTAACACGCAAAAAGGCCTAAAATGCGTCCTCATGTCTGTGTGATGTCGTGCTATTTAAACGCCTTCCCGTGAGACGGGGTTTCCCTGATTCTTGCGTCTTTTTACAGGAAAAGTCCACATTTGTCTGCAAGTTTCGGGATCAGCATTGGGATCACACAAAAAGGCGGCAGGAACTTCCTCCCGAAACGTATAAAACGCGAATTAAATCCTTATTACTTTCATTACCGCGGACTAATACAGTGTCCAATTAGGGCCATTAAAAGCCCATCCGATCCGCCTGCCTCCAATAAAACAGACATGGATGTTTGAGCAGGTCGTCTCAGCTCCACGCTGGACAATTGTCCACTTTGTGTTCACGGAGATTCAGGGAGGGGAAGGAGGAGAAAAAAAAAAGCAGAATTCCCATTTACAAAAGGACAAGAAGTGCAGGTGTAATTGGGATATTTGGGAGTGTCTAGTTTCAGGGCCCATCGGAGCTGCGGTGAAATGAAGCCTGTAAGACTAGAGCGTCTGACTGGCAGCAGAGGCTGCCCTCTACTCGCTTTCTCTTCGCTTTGTGTCTCACTTTTACTCTCCTCTCACCTCTTTTCTTGCTTATTTTCCTCACATTCAACCCATTCTTTTGCTTTCTTTAGCATGCCTTCATTATCTTTTCTGCATCCTAACAGGCACGGCTCCGCTGCCCCTCCTTCTACCCGCCAATGATAGCAGCTTGATCGGGCAGGTATAGGTAACAAATGAGATCAATTAACGTGTCCAAGAGGGGCACCTACCCGAGAGTCCGGTTGCACTAAACGATCTCCTCATCTTTTGTTTCCCTCTGCGGGATTCCATTTGCAACCTCATCACTTTCCCCGGCCCGAACAACGGGGGCGATTGTTCCACCCAACCCTTAATGGAGAGGGCCCAAGAAAGCCTGGCCTCTTAGCCCGGCAGCCTGCGTATCTTCACTATCAGGACTCAGGAACAGGGGGGCAACCTCGCCGAAATGAATCCATGATCCCTCCTAACCTTCCAGCTGCTCCTCCCTCCCCACCTCCAACTTCACAGGACATCAACGAGCTCCATTTGTAGCAAATTTGTTTCTCCAGCTCCCTTTAATTGAATGACTTTGGCGCTAACAAGGAGCTGATTGAGCTCAATAATGGCACTGTTGATGGCAGCAGAGGCCCCTTTAAATACACACTCTCTCTGGATAACAACACACGTCTTATAATAGGACTGCGTATTGGCAAGAAGCTGGCGATACGATATGTATCATGATACCGGGGTAACGATTCAATATATTGAGATTAAAATATGAAATCGCGATTAATCACACATTTTTTGTCTGTTCAAAATGTACCTTAAAAGGAGATTTATCAAGTATTTAATACTCTGAGTGGGCAAATATGCTGCTTTATGCAAATGTATGTATATATTTATTATTGGAAATCAATTAACAAAACAAAACAATGACAAATATTGTCCAGAAACCCTCACAGGTACTGCATTTAGCATTAAAAAACTGCATGTGATTATCATAAAGTGGGCATGTCTGTAAAGGGGAGACTCGTGGGTACCCAGAGAACCCATTTTCATTCACATATCTGGAGGTCAGAGGTCAAGGGATCCCTTTGAAAATGGCCATGCCAGTTTTTCCTCACTAAAATTTAGCACAACTTTGGAGCGTTATTTAACCTCCTTCACGACATGCTAGTATGACATGGTTGGTACCGATGGATTCATTAGGTTTTTCTAGTTTTCATATGATTTAAAAGGTAGTTTAAGCTCCATCCACACTGATACGTTTTTGATTTAAAACATAACCTTTGCTACGTTTATGCGTAGCGTCCGCACTACTCCGTTAGTCTGGACGGACCGAGACGGAGACCTTTGGAAACGATAACGCAGACACCCACGTTTGCTATGTCCTTCCCTGATTCGTTATTTCAACATGAGTAACGAGTTACAAGCGTTGCTGACCTCGTTGTCTCTGCTAGCAGCTGTTTTGCAGTTGAATTCAATATTTTAAAAAGCTATTATTGGAGCGCTTTGCAACAATTCCCATGTCCAGCGCTGCTTCCTGGCACGCGCATGCCCAGTGTACGTGGATGATCATGTGATATGTGATTTCAGGAGTGGTAGTACGGATGGAGATTAATTCTGAACCGGCACTAAAAGGTTCAGAACGGAGATCGTTTTCGTTTGGATGTAGGAAAGTGGCAGGACATATTTAAACAGAAGACATGTAGGGCAGGAAATGAATGTCCTCTTAGACAGGTATATCATAAGCTGATGTCAAATGAATCAATCGTCCAATAGTTGTCATACAGTCATCGTGTGTTTACACCGTTCTGTCTCATCAGATTTCATCATTTTCAGATGGAGTTTGTCCAATATTCAACATCCTTTTTGAGACCTACGTGCAGCAAACTGACAAATTGACAGTCACTTTTCGCAAATTTCATCTCAACCGGCGGTGATGGAGAGATGGGATAACTAAGTGAAGGCCTGCAGAGAGAAATCACCAGAGGAGACGCAGAAATAGGGGCAATTATCATGAGTTAGAGAGGCCGGGGGGAGCCGGCGACGGCACCCATCGAACCCCTGAGCGTTCGTTTAAATCTGCTTGATGAATGTGATGTGTGCTCCTCATCTCTGTCCACAGCAGTTAGACGGGATTGTTTACTATAACCTTGTAATCAACCTGGCTTGGCTGACAGCTCACCATTACCCCTGATAACAGGTCTGCTGCAATTTGGACCCCAAAGAAAATATATATATTAAAAAAAAAGACACACACAGACAGAGAAGCTGCTTTCTGATTCCTTTATTGATAGAGCGCTGGCCCTGTTATCTTTCTGCGTAATTTGTTTTCAAGAACTGTGATTTACATTTCAGTGAGATTACACCTTTTAATGCTACACGCGGGCGAGAAGTGGGCAGCCGTTGAATACTCCACATCACCATGGGAGGAGGAGGAGGAGGAGGAGAGGGATGAAGCAGGGGGGGTTCAAACGATGCATTTCCAAGTCCTCAAGTGGAGAGGATTACAATTACAATTAAAAATCAAAAGGCCTGCGTGTCCATCAAACGACTGCCCATAACCCTTTGTGTACCTACTGCCAAATAATTGTGGCTAGTGGAGGGGTTGGCAGATGCAAAACGCTTCCCAGCTTAATTGTGGCGTATTACCGGAGCTCGTTCAATCGGGATATTACGCAATAAGTGTTATTTCAGGCAAGAACGCAGGTTTCTAAATGGCATGCTAATGGGAGTCTCTTGGCAGCGTGTTAAAGAAAATCCACGCGTCGCCATTAAAACAACGAGAAGGGGGCCAGTGGCAAAGTTCAACCATCTTGTTTTGGATGTCGCCTTGATGTAGTACAACAAGTTCAGCACGAGTCCAGCTGCCACACACACACACAGACACTTTCACAGGTATAGGGGAGCATTTCAGAAAGAAATCAGCTGATGCAGCAACATTCGTTTGGATATCAGAAACCGCTTAGAAATGCTCAGCTTCCTTCAACAATGCTCATAAAATATGTAAAAGGGGAAATCACACATGTAAAAGCAAAATGAAGTGAATATAAAAAGTAATGTAAATGTAAATTTGGAATTTAGTTGATGATAAGATGGGAAAACTGAATGCAAACAGGATGTAGTATGTGTATGCATGATGAGAATATATGTACACAGAGGTTTAGACAGTAATGTAGTATGCATAGAGAAGAATAACAAGAATAAACTGCACACAGAAATAATAATAAAAGGGTCTCTTGGGTTTAAAAAGGAGACTGAGGGAATATAACTCCCCACGAAATCTACCAGAAATGACAGACCAACAAAAAAAGGTATCGGAGCCAAATGAAATGTAAGTTGGGAGTTGCTGAGAGGGGACACAAAAGAAACCCGCACCGAATCACTAAACACAATGCAAACACAGAGAGAAGGTGTTGACCCTCCGCAGACACGCAACCAGATGAGCAGAGTGCAGCCAACCTGCTGAAAGAGCCTCCCAGCCGGGCTGATTATCAACAGCTGAGGCTGATCACAGGTGATGAGCAAGGAGAGAGAGAAACCTGCAGCAGATCTGTCACGATCCCTCTCATAACAATACATGCTGTACAAACACAGGTGTAACAATTGTAAAACAGTATATAAAGGGAAATTGACAATGGTAAAGTGTCTGGTATGTGAATTTATTTATTTATTATATTTTATGATTTTTTCAAAATTAATTATATTTTTATTTTTTATTTCTTATTTAGTTATTGATTTTTATTTTATTCATATCTACTTATTGTTAATATATATTTTTAATTAATTATATATATATGTCTTTTATTTTATATTTCTTATTTAGTTATTTATTTTATTCATATCTACTTATTATTATTATTAATATATTTTTTAATTAATTATATATACTGTATTTTATATTTCTTATTTAGATACATTTATTTTTTATTTTATTTTATTATCATTATTATTATTCTATTTATTTATTTTATTATTGTATTTTTTTGTCTTCCTTTGTTTGTAATACTTTTTTCAATTTACAGTAACTATCTATTATCATTATTGATTTTACTATTACTTATGTTTTTCTTAAGAAAACAATAAAAAGCATGATTTTAGAAAAATAATTAAAAAGAAATAAAAATAAAATAATGCTTTATACCTTCAAAAATGTGTGCAAAAGTGTCTATAAATATTCAAGCAAACATTCATTCTCAAAGGATAAAACAAAACAAAACTACTGAACTAAACCCAACACATTTTACAAGCCTGCTCACTTTCTGTAGATGACATGAATCCTTATCATCCAGTTTACAGAGTAATAAATTGAGTCTGACTGCTGGAACTTAGTTGAAAATAGTAATGAAATATGGCTCTGTTGATTTCCTCTCTATAAATATGAGTTTCCAGTTGGTACATCTGCACTGCTTCTCTACTTCCACCAACACTCTGCACAGCTCCAGCGCCAGCGCACCACCACCCCCCTTCCACGCATCTTAATCATGTGCATTATTTCAGTAATTCAGATCACAACATTTTACATAATTCTTTGTTTATTCATTTTCTCAGACAGTCAGTGAAATTATGTAAAACACGCTCTCAATGGCACTCGGTGTGTGTAATAAAATGCATGTTATTCTTTGCTTACTTGGAGGCAAAGTGTCCCATTTAAATGAGAATTACACTTAAATGTCACATGGGTTCATCTAAATGTACAAACAGTGCATTTATTATATTAAATTTGGTGAATCCTAAACATGGATTGCGGGGAGCCGGGATGAGAGACGTGCTCCGAGGGGTTATGACTTACTAATGCCTATTTAAATTGTAAACGCTTCCTTCCTCTCTGTTTTATTTACCCCGGCGTTCCCTCCCCAAGATGACATGGCACCTGAAGAATTGCTCTTTGAATTCTCCCGGCGAGCGACGCCATTGAGAGCGAGAGAAACATCATTTGCTTTTGTTGAATTAATTCACTCATTAGCTGGCAGTTTGAAACCTGCAGCTCCTTGAAAAGGCTGAGATAATGCCATTTCTAGCCATTCATGGTGTCTCCAATCCATCGCCTAATAATTTTCTGGCCAAATTATAATACAGCGAGGTAAAAAAAAAGGTGTGAATGGAGCCCCTCAAATGTCTTTTTCAGAGTGGCAGCAAAACAAGGGGATTGTCGGGGACTCGTTTACCTCATCAGTGGCCTTTGTGCTCCTTTAGTCAGCTTTCTGTTTGAACTCAATCATCACTGAATGTGCAGACACACAAAGTAGTCCCTCCTCATGCAATACAAGTGACAAAAAAATCTGATTAAATAAAATAAAACACATATTCTCCTTTAATATAAATGAGCTATAAAGAGAAATGCATTTTTTTTGCATGCACAAGAACATTTCCTTCACCGCCTCCTACTCCATACACACACTTGTATGGATTGTTTCCATATGGGACAGCCATATAATAGCAATAGGCCACATTAGATCTCTTCCATACAGATGTTCACCTCAATTTCTGCAGCAGTTTGGTCCATCTGTGTTAACAGTGAGCTGCTTAGCACACGCCTGTGTGAAGGGAGGCATATCAAGCATATGGACATTTTACAAAAGGTTACCCTGCATAAATTAGGTTGAATGGCAATCTGTTGAGGAGAGGTGGCTCACTGTGAGCGCTAGGTGGTTCGCAGGGAAAAATGGATAATAAAAGCATCTGGTTTTAGAGCTGTTTATTAGAGTGGCCGACACAAAGTGACTCTGTGTCCAGCATTTTTCGTTTTTTAATTGACAAACAGCTAAATTACATCTCTAAATTGTTGCAATAACAACATTTTGTTTACTTCCTTTCAATATTTTAGGTGTTAAATGTTAAATAATGATAAAAAAACATTTATTTTTAACATCAGCTCTTCACATATTTTAAAAAATTGTGAGATTTTCACCTAAAAAAGCAAACAAAAGTGTTAAAAACAGCAGCATTTAACCAAAACTATAAAGAACAATATTTGTGCTTGTATTTTATTCTCTTTTATCAAGTTTCTTTTTAGATCAGAAGCATTAAAAAAATCGAACAAAAGTGTTTTTTTGCTGATATTTCATTAGAGAATCAATATACTGAGGCGACGCTTGCACAGAAAGGCCGAGCTTTAGATTTTTATCACATCTTAGAGTGACATCTAGTGGCTGTTCGTCTCATGACACCACATGTAGTCCACTACAGCTCTGTTCAAAGTGTATTTTTAATGACTCCTCCCAACCAAGACTCAGTTTTCTGCCCTTTTCTGCTTAATAATGTGTGTTTCTTGAGGAAAATGTACAAAAAGATGAGAAATTCCTCCTTCTGTGCGATCAGGAGCATAGTAATGTAATTAAAGATTTAACCTGCAACCATTTCCTACCATCTATATGCTTTATTATGCCATTTTCAAAAGGGGTCCCTTGACCTCTGACCTCCAGATGTGTGAATGTAAATGGGTTCTCTGGGTACCCACGAGTCTCCCCTTTACAGACATGCCCACTTTATGATAATCACATGCAGTTTGGGGCAAGTCATAGTCAAGTCAGCACACTGACACACTGACAGCTGTTGTTGCCTGTTGGGCTGCAGTTTGCCATGTTATGATTTGAGCATATTGTTTTATGCTAAAAGCAGTACCTGTGAGGGTTTCTGGACAATATTTGTCATTGTTTTGTGTTGTTAATTGATTTCCAATTATAAATATATACATACATTTGCATAAAGCAACATATTTGTCCACTCCCATGTTGATAAGAGTATTAAATACTTGACAAATCTCCCTTTAAGGTACATTTTGAACAGATAAAAATGTGATTAATTTGCTAATAATTGAGATTAACTATGAACAATCATGCAATTAATCGCGATTAAATATTTGTATTGATTGAGAGCCTTATTTAGACAATTGTTTAGTAGCGTTTTGTACTCTTTTCCTACTGTTTTTCTATATATCCAATGCACATCTCCTTCAAACAGCTGCACAGTTTCCTTGTGCAGCACTTAAAGATTTTATACCTGACACATGTGCCACCCATCTGTTTCTCACCCTCAGTATTCCCTAAATAATCAACCAAAAACACCCTTTAAAACCTCTAAAAACAGCCCACAACTGCTGCACCTCTCCGCCCTCTCATACATCCACCAGCGCCTCTAATGCATTCAGTCTAATCTGCCTATGTTTGCTCTCATGTGTGCGTTACCTTCATCATTGTGTGGGTGGTTAAGATTGATTAACAATAACAGCAGCTGACTAGGCAGGAATAATTCACCAAAAACAAAGCGAATCAAGAAGGAGAGACGGAAGGACGGACGCGTCCTATGTTGTGGCTAATTGAAGCTTTGTAACGCAGATCGGGGCGAGAGGGGGGTTCAAAGGCGAACGGCCATCCGGCGACGGGAGGCGCGGCACCTTTGATGTGTTCTGTGTCTTCTGCTTTGATACGAGAGGTCAGTGTTCGTGGTCAAGAGGGCTTATACCGGACACAACAGGCCTCTCGGAGAAGGGTCGCACGACAGGAAGAAGAGCAAGAACGGGACACTAGAGCGCTGAAGTGGCAGCGATTCATATTCATGCAAAGATCACACAGCATGTACAGTAGCTGTGGAGACAATAGAGCGCTTTAAGGTGAACTAACCTCATCTTCTCACTGCCATGTTGGAGGTCTACTGATGCTCAACGGTTATCTAATGGATATCTTAGGAAAGTTATTCCTCCTTTTGCGTTTGTTTTCCTACAAATTTCCTAACTAACGACTTAGTTAGGTTTAGGCAACAAAAAAACTTGGTTGGGTCTAGGCGACAAAAGTATTTGTTTAGGCAACAAATGTACTAGTCTTGGCAACACAAGTACTTTGTTGGGTTTAGGCAACAAAAGCATTTGTTTAGTCGACAAAAGTACTTGTTTAGGTTTAGGCAACAAAAGTATTTGTTTAGGTTTAGGCAACAAAAGTATTTGTTTAGGTTTAGGCTACAAAAGTATTTGTTTAGGTTTGGGCAACAAAAGTATTTGTTTAGGCAACAAAAGTATTTGTTTAAGTTCAGGCAACAAAAGTACTCATTTAGGTTTAGGCAACAAACGTACTTGTTTAGGTTTAGGCAACAAGCGTACTTGTTTAGGTTTAGTCAACAAAAGTATTTGTTTAGGCAACAAAAGTATTTGTTTAGGCAACAAAAGTACTTGTTTAGGTTTAGGCTACAAAAGTATTTGTTTGAGTTTGGGCAACAAAAGTACTTGGTTGGGTGTAGGCAATAAATCTATTTAGTTAGGTTTAGGAAAACATCGTGATTTGGCTTAAAATAACACCGGAAGTGGCATTACATGACAAATAAATCAACGTTGACTTCTGGTTTGACACGGGACACCAACACCGGTCTCCTGGGCAAAGGTTCTGTGTTTTTTGACCCACGCATCCACCCTAACTCCTTCTTACGCGGCGTCCGTCACTCTGTATTCTTCCTGGTTCACGATTACGTGAATTGCACACATATTTATGTTGTGGGATATACACTAATTACAGTGCATTACTTTTTGTAGCTATGAACGGTGTGTGAGAACAGCCTGGGACGGTTCACAACTCTCCAATACTGAGACTTTTAACTCCAAAAAATCAAAAAGTAGCACCTCAACATTTCCCAAACTTTTGCATTGAACATCTTTCAAGAAGCCTTTCCATCCAAACTCTGGCTGTTCTATGTATGTAACCGTTCCCTCAAGCAGGTGATCTGTATTGACCCGAGTTGAGTGATGCTGCAACCTATTGAGACTAAGAGATAAAGACGCAGGAAGATGGATGTTTCCTGGTGTTACAATTCCTCCTCTTGTCTTTGAGAGAACTTATAACCAGTTGACACCCAGTCGAACGCTCCCTTTGGTTCTGTAGCAGAAGGGTAACAGCCCTTAACTCACCCGTCCAACGCCTTTTCATGGCCTGGCCCCTTTTGTTCTTCAACATAAAAGGAGAAAGGCTCTACGTGGAGAGGCAGCGAGACGCTTTGAATAACATGCTGATCAATAAAGACCATCTAGCATGGAGGTAATGT